>JAOWBL010002382.1:0-10969 GCA_028564865.1 Zenarchopterus dispar
TTGTGGGTGGGGGTGAGTCTATTAGAGTGGGAGCGTTAAATAGGAGAAATACAGTACATATATACACACATATATATATATAACAGCATCATCCCGTGTATAGGCACTGATGTTTTGTTAAAGAAGAAACTCTAAACTGCTTTCGTAAAAACGATTAAAAAAAGATGATTAAGAGAGAAGCCGTGCCCATGTAGAAATTACCCAGAACGCACCTGTGGGTATGCAGCCTGGGGGGCTTTCACTGCCAGGACACGAGCTGACAGACAGCTCAGAGCTGCTGGGGTCCCTGGAGCAGAACCGGAGCAGAACCTGCCAAACACTGCACGACAACAACAGCCTGGTCTTCCCTCAGTCCCGTTCCTGCAGGATTCAACCCACCGTCAAACAGTCGGTCGGATTGAATCCACCATGATGAATAATCACATCAACACCCAGCAACTCCACCACTTCGAGTGCCCACTTTGTATTACTTTACACGCGCATCCAGTCGTGCACGTGCTTCAGTTTCATGGAAATATAAAAACATTTTTCTGATCTGCCCATGTCTGATCCTGCAGGATCTGACCTACTTTACATATGGACGGTGTCCCTCCTTTCCTGCTCTTCTATCCTCTCTCCCAAGTCAGCTCCAGTCACACCAGATTAGGACAGAAAGACGAAGACAAACTCAATCATCTTTCCTTCAGTCCCTCTGGAGCTGCATTTTTCTCACTGCAAAGTCCAAAATCGGGCCCCACACATCCTCCGCCTGAACTGATGAATTACTGGCATGCCACAAATTAATTATATGTTGTTTACCATGTGAGCGGTGCTACACCCGGCATGTAAACACAGACCAACTCAAAAACAGGAGTTTTGGTGTAGTTACGAAGATTGTCTGTCTTGTCAGGTTTTCCGGGTTGGAAAACAGTCACGTAGCATGAATAATTAGGAGACAAAGCAAAACAGAAGGATGGAGGTGCATCCAAGCTTCCTCAGGAGGAGGATGAGTGAAAACATCTATTATTTACATCCACTGCAGCAGCGACAGAAATGTGAGTGGAAGGAGTGGGGAGGGGGGCAAAAAAGAGTGAGAAAATAAATAATACTTATATGAGAGCGATATTTGGTTGTCAAAGTTAAAGTGAAATGAGAAAAATATGAGAGAAGAGCAGATTCACCTGCTATACCTGTCCAACAGGTATGTTTGTTTTTCCAAAATAAGCAAAAATAAATGGAAATGTATTCATAGCTGTTATTAAACCCTGAAATCAGAATTGTACATTTCAAAGTTTATGCCATAAAAAAACTCTCCAATGACCTGAAAATATCCTGAATCTATACTTTCTTTTTTATTATTCGTCTGTGAGTATAAAAGTCTGAACCAGGGAATAACCATCAGCGAGAGTTGATTATACAAAGTCACATGGAAGTTTCACTTTTTTTAATGAATAATTTGACTTTTCTAGCAGAAGAGAGAAAAGTCAAGGACCCAAATCCTAATTTCAAGGACTTGTGACTTGACACAGACTCGAGCTCTGCTGACTTGGACTCGTGTATTAACTACATTCTGACTAATAAATCAGAGACGAGTCCTCAGATTTGATTTGATTTTGTCGTTTTTAATAATTCAGCTTCAAACCCATCCATCCATGTTCTATACCTGTTTTTAATCCTGTTTTTAAACCTTGAAGTTTATTATTTTCAATTATGTTTTCTGTTCATGCTAAATGCAAGGCTAGGAATATGGTTTGGCTCATTTATTTAATTTTAGTCATTTAATTAATTACGCTAGCATTTTTCATGTTTATTTTATTTTTGATATTTTTGATATTTTTGTGGATGGAACCTCTTTGAACGTTTCGGTAAACACGTCTCTTATGTTGCCAGATGATTTTTGGTTCCGCCTGCCTGTGGGCTATGGGGGACGGGTAAAAAGGTGACACGCCCGTTGTCTAGTGTTCTGTTCAGAAGTGTCAGCCTGGTAAACCGGTCTTACTGTCCCGCCGTAACCGTGTTTTTTTCTTTGAAGTACCCACAAAAGACCGGGGAGAACATGCCAACTCCACACAAAGACTCCTGCTGGGAGTCGAACCAGGAACCTTCTTGCAACAGTGGTAACCACTAAACCCAGCATAAAACCTCCATCTTAATTTCAACACCAATTTTGTGTAAGATGTGCGTTCCCACGCGCCGTCAGTTCATACGTCTGTCGTGTTTAAGAACAACCTGAAATGCCAAAAGAAAAAGTTACGAGATTCTTACTTTTCATGTTTTTACTTGTTTCATGTCACAAATATTTTTAAAAGTTTTATCTATGAGAGACCCGTCAAACATGTGACGAAAACAAGGTCCGGCTTCAGGCACCGTCTGACATGAATTCTTCTGGAGACGTAAACGAACCGGTAATGGTTTATTAACTCGACTCGACTCAGACTCGAACACCTGGGACTCGAGACTGGACTCGGTTTTTGTAGTTTATGTTGAAAAGATCGAGCCGCTTCCTTCGAGTTCGACTGCTGAGTCACAGGCGTCGAGTCATCGGTAGCTTTTCGTGTGAGGAGCGGCACCGACTTGGACTCAGTCTTCAGAACGAAGCGGACCGCAGGTTCGCCGGTAATCCACTCAAATGAGTGAGAGGCAGAGAACATCTGTCCATCTGTGATCCTGCCCAGACCTCCATCTCCCCAGCATCCTACTCCAGCATCCACCCAGACGGTCTCCTTCAGGTGGGGCATTTTTGAAACAGCGTGGAGGGGAAAAGTGGAAGGGACAAGGTGGCATTGATCATATGTCCGATCGTCTTAGCTAGCTCCTTTTAATGTGGACGAGCAGCGAGGCTGTTCTGGACCTCCTGGACCAGGAGTTCACCCAACCACCCTTCAAAGACTCTGATTCTGACGCTACCCACAGTTAGTGTAAGGGTGGAGCCACGGCCTGCACTGGATGGGACAACATTAGATCAACTGAGTCCAGCTGTTGTTTAACATCTTTGACTAATATGTGAGAGTGTAAAGACTCTGACTTTGGCCTGAACATGTCCGAGTCGCGATAAAAAGCACAACAAACCAACTCCATCCAAGCTGATCATCATGGTATGGTAGCTTCTCATTCCATCGGTTCTCCACCCACCAACCAGCCAGGGTTTTACATGCGGGTTGTCTTCAGATATAATCTTAAAACTTCTTGTGGATATGTTAACACGTCTTTAAAGCTTGACAAGTTAAAATATGATTACCAATGGCAGCATTTTAGCACCATCCTGAAACTACCTCACTGAGTCACGTGATCCTCAAGCCTCACCTGTTGAACAACTCTGGGGGATTAACGTCCTCAAAAGAGTGGATTTCCTGTCCACCAGTTGTTGCTGCTAACGTATTAGTTGCCAGGGACGACAATAAGACACAGTATTTCCTCAGCACAACTACTACGTGTTTTTGTGTAAAAAGAGAAAAAAAAAAGATATATTACAAACTCTAATTCCCCAAATTGTTTTTTTTTTTAAATTTCACACAAAATACAGGCTGAAAACGTCAGGCAGAAACTCCCAAAGCTACTCTTAAAAGCTAACTGCCTCATCTGTAGATTTTAAATTTATGAAATTAAACGAGAGAAAGAGCAGGAAGGAGGGAAAAGAAAAGAGAAAAATACCTGCAGCAGTAATCTGAGGAACAACAGAGGTACGATAAAAAAGACCGAGCGACACCAAAATACAGCATCAAGCCAACCCAGGGAGACGATGAGTTTTGATTTACACGCCAGGCTTTGTGGGACAAACGCAACGGGAAGCGACCCAGTTTAAGGCGGAACCAGATACTGGCTCCTGGTTCTGAAATGAAGACAGAGGACCAGGATTTGAAATCGGGAGTCGAGGCCGGTTCTGAAAACAGCTGCAACCGAAAACTGAACGTTTCAAGTGAAACTCTGTTTGAACTGCTGAATGAATGCAGATGAATAAAAACGTAAAAAAGCATCAAAACGTAGGGAAGGTTCACATGTTTATGTGTTTGGTTGTCATACCGCGAAGCAAATACATTTAGATAGTACAGTTCAATAACTTCATTAATAGCACTTTAAAGAGGTTGATTATGGGTTTTTTAAATGACAGTTTTGCTTAAAATAAAACCTTCTGATTTTTTAAAATCATCTTCTCCGGTTAATCCGGTTAATCTAGTGCTGCTCTACCAGTTTGGGCCAGCTCGAGGTTTCCTTAAAATCGATGCGAATCTCTTCGCCAGTTACGTCTTTGACTCGATTTCATGTCTTTAAATTCATGTGACTTTGTTGTGTGTATTATGGCATTTATCTACAGATCTTGTTTTTAATGGAACAAAAAGGACGGATGCTTCTGAGATGCTCCTGGTGGGACCGCTGGTGGGACCGCCAGTGGGCCGATGAAGGACTTCCTGGTCCGGTAGGACCGAGGGTTTGGTCTTGGCTTATAATAAAGAGCTAATCAAAACTAAAAAATCCACCAGCTGAAGTTTTTCTGATCTGAGAAGTTTTATGTTTAATACCAGAACTTTTACAAGCTTTTCTGAACCGATTTATCTCCGTCAACGATAAAAGCTGATGTGTGAAACAACGAACGTTTGAGTGACAGGAGCTAATTACTGAGGGACGTCTAATTAAAGCGTGATGTTCGATCCGCCAGTCAAACTCTGTCAGGTCGGGCGTCAACGATGCTCCAGCTACCACTTCCAACATTTTTGTCTAATCTAGGGTTTTATAAAGTTTTAAAGCTGAATAAATCATTAACTTGTTCTTCTGGGACACTTAAGTGTAATATGATGTACCACGATTATTAACAACTTTTATTTTCTTTTTGACCTCGCAGATTTCTTCTTCTAGTCTTATTTTTGAAAGAACTGTGTCGGTAATTATTTATAACAGAAATAAAAGCAAATGTTAGAAGCAGAAATCCTCCTTGACTTTTACCAAACTGACATTTTTATGTACTTTTTGTACACATATAAAGTTAAAACAACTTTTTATAAAGCAGGATCCCTGTCCACGCCATCACTCAAATAAAATGATAATTTTAATGGAGCCTTAAAATTTATTTTAACTGGGTCTGTTGCCCTGAGTTTGGCTTTAAATAAATATTCTGTTCTAACTCAAAACTGCTTTAATCTGTAACATTTTGGTCTCAAATTAAAGTTTACACTCTCTACCATCTCATAATAGACCTTTAATGAACCAAAAACAAGAATACAGAGAATTTTCAATTCATGATTTGTGAAGAGATTATACAAGTTTTTCGCCTTTAAAGAGACAGAGTCCTGCACAAAATGGACATCTCATCTTCAAACCTCCATCTGAAACATTTCAGGAGCATTTTTGTGGTATGTGTCATGAGCACATCCAGATTAAAAGAAATCGCACGGCTTAAAAGGGCTTTAGAAAGGTGTTGTTTCAGTTGCACACTTGTTGTGTAACTAGTTGGGCGGCTGCCATCTTTCTGTTGTCAAATCAAACAAAACAAGTGTTGAGGGGGGAAAGAAAGGAGGGAAGGCTTTCCAGAGAAGGAGTGCTACATCTGAGCGCGGAGGGATTCGACGTGCACGTGAACCGACATCGACTCCATCGATGACGCTTCGATTTAGAGTGAGTCAGCAGAAAAAAGGACTGGAGGGGGAAAAGATGAACTGAAAACGGGCAAGAATGTGGAAAAAAGAAAAGAGGGATTAAGGGAGTGAGCGCAGGAGAAAAGAAAAATCTGAAAAGACACAAACAGGAAGACTCTGATGCTCTCAGACTGCTTTCTGCTTCTCTTGTGCTTATTTTCTTCTCCTGAGCTCCACAACTGCTGCCGCAACAAAAATCCTCTCTTAAGAGGCGAAGCGTTTAACCTCAGCTTTGATATTCAGCAGTTTGACTCGGTTACCTCCCGAGTCTCAGATCCCGTCAGGCGGCATTAAGGAGCTCTGGGACACGAGGCCGCGAGAGGCTTTCCAGAACCTTTAAAGTCTAGTCAAATCCCAAATATGTACACAAAGGCTGAAATCTTCAGAGTCAACCAGTTAGCTGATGAAATGGTTCATTTTCAAGCAGCAATGTCAGTCGTTTCCAGTTTCCAGAGAGATGTCTCTGGGGATTTCCTGCTTTTCTTCTGGGGCTGCACAATATTTCAAATTTACCATCATCCCAACATCAGTATTGCAAAGCTCGGCAATAACCGGTAGTCGATTGAGTCAGGAGGCGCTTTGCTCTCCTGATGTTGAAACACAGAAAGGGTCGGGGCCGCTGTGATGACGAAAGTCGAGTTTTCAAAGGTTTCAAAAAGACCGAAGAACGTCGCCAGTAGCCTTCACAGTGACGGACCCTGTAGGATCCACTGAGCCGGCAAAATACCGTTCAATAGCAGCTGGTGGCGGCAGCTCACCACTTTTACTGTTTACCAACTGCCAAAGATGGCAAAGAAGAAGAAAAAAAAAACCGCACAATTACTAAATGGAGGTGAGATGGTTGCTGAGTTTGCGCCCATGGGGATGATTGACAGGAGATAACTCTGACTCAGACAGGGCTTTGAGATGGCTGAACATCATCATCTCAAAGCCCAGAGCGTCCAGTAAGCACCAAGTCAACCCCCCCACCCCCCACCCCTGAAATATTTAAACAGCAGGGATCGGTGTTTCGGTGCAGAAGGTTCACGAAAATTCTCGTTGTAGACAAAAAACTGAAACCTGCCCACCATCGACTCCCACGACTGCAAATCTGCCCATTTTCATTTCACAAGCAGGACCCCCCCACCCACCCCTCCATCTTTATTTGTTGAGTAGTAAGCACATTCAAACCCACAGATACGGTCTTCATACATCGACCACCTGATTCTGGTGTGCATGCATCTTCCTGTACGTGCACGTTATGCAGCGCCGGTGCTGAGCAATAATCTTCCCACGCAAGCAGACACACATTACACAAAGGGGAAGCGATGAGTCATATTTCAAAACCATTATCTTAAATCAACTTATAGGTTTTAGTAAATGAAAAAACAAAAACATCAGACTTGTCTCTGTCAGGATGTTTTTTTTCTTCCATCGCTCCAAACTGCACAAAAACACACTTTTTTTTTTTTTTTAAGGTGGGGTCGGGGGTCGGGTGGGGGTGGGGGGTGACTGCAGTTATCTGAGCTCAGGTATCTGCTTGGATTACCTGGAATGCTGAACTGGATAAAGGACAATGTAGGGAGGGACAGCAGGAGTAAAACCGTGAGGTCGGAGTCTGGAGCTAAGATGGAGGCGCGAAAAGGCGAAAAAGGCGAAAAAGGCTCGTGATTGATGCACGAATGACCGAGGCAGCGCTGAAGAGGAGCGACTCGCCGTATAAACAAAACTGGCTCGTTCAGCGAGGAGAACCTGAAATACGTCCTCATGACCGAATTCAAAATTTTATTTCCAAGATCAAAGTCAGCGAGCACGTGATCGGCCTTTTTGAACCTGCACGATAAAAAACAAACAAACAAACAAAAACGTGACAAATCTGGAGGGAAAAAAAAGCAATAAATAGAAACTGAGAGCTGCAGAAAACATCCCAACAAATCTGAACGGGAAGCCACAGAAAAACCAACTGAATCCACACAAATTCCCTGAAAAACGACAGTTCGATCGTTTTATTTTCTTAGAGTGAGTTTCTGAAGCCGCAGACCTCTTCCTGCCTCCTCTTCCTCTTCGATGCCCTCCCTTCCTCTCTTCTCTTCGTCAACACAAATGTGACAGGAAGAGATGCAGAAGTAAGATTTGTCACTTCATGAGACCAAAGAGCGACTACATGGGCTACGATTTGGTTGGTTTTTTTGTTGAGTAAACTTTTCTCTACAGTTAAACGTTTAGACGCACCAGTTTTAGCCGTTCGGTGTGGAAGTTCTCAGGGCTAAACTGGAGTGTCTGGTTTTAAATTTAGATTAAAACATTTACCTGCGCTGCAGAACTAAAACTTCAGTTGGACTGATGGAATAATTCCTGTTTTTGTAAACACAGATATGCGTCGAGGTTGTTTAAATCTACGCGGATGACCGGCGACGGAGGTCCTGACGGAGGTCCTGACGGAGGTCCAGACGGAGGACCAGACGGAGGTCCTGCAGCTTCACGACTGAAAACAGCCGACTCACCTGGACTACCTGCTCTCCAAAAACCCATAAATGACATGAACTTCGCACTGCCGTGGCCCGTAACGAGGGTTCACGGTTTCAGGGAGGTTGACCACGAAACAAATCAGCTGCTTTAAAAAAAACAAACAAACCTGCGTTTTGATTGGTCGATGCGATTTAACGTAAACAGTCACTTTCCTGCCAATTTCAAGAACGCTGCAAATATGATAAAAGGATATGACTAAAAGCTGGAATAACAACAACTTCCGTGAACGGCTGGCTGCTCGTCAAAGACTTTGACGGATGATTGACAGTTTACAGGATGACGTCATCGATCTGAAGATTGTTTAAAAAAACTACAAGAGAGACGTTTACAGGTCACGAGTGATTCGTAAGTTTTCCCGCCACCAGTTATCGTCATCAGACGATCTGTGCACGTCTACGGTCACGTGCACGAGCCGACAGACGCTCGCTAGTTCCTGCAGGTCTGAGCTCGTTAGAGGTGAATTCAAGCGAGAGGAGCAAAGACGCTACACGACAAAAAACATCAAAAACTTTTAAAAACTTGTTTCACGATAATCAGAAGACGATTTTAGACTATTTTGATCGTTTTAAGAATTCTAGTCACAAAGATATTTTTGTGTAAAATACGAGACTTTTGAGTAGATTTGTGGATTATTTCTAACGGGGCTGTTTTTGCAGTGTAGGAGGGGTCAAATTTAACAGAAATATAACTCCAAATACCCTGAAAATGTCACTCAAGGTTTGTGTGTTTGCATTTTCTCTCTCTTGCTGTTTCAAACTGGGAATTAAACTTTTTAATTTTCACATAATGGTGGTTATCTCATCCCGTGTTTGCTCTCAGTGGTCGTAGCTGAGGTGTTGGGCGAGATTCACAGCTCCTGAGGTTTCTCCTGCTGGATCTCTGTGGGACCTCAGAGATCACATGACCATGTGAAGGTTATTTCCTGAAAGGGTCGACTAACTTTTCTGACGGGTTTCTTTTTTTAGTCATGAAGCAGAAAAAGATGCAAACTTGTAGCTGAAAGTGCAAATATTTAACTTGTCATGATTCATTTATTACACAATTATTTGTCTGCGTAGGCTCATTTAATTTAATGTGATCAAAATGACTGGGGAACGTTATTAATTACCTCGTTATAAACACTAGCTCAGATATTAATATATTTACTTTACCAGCACGATCAGATGCTTAACTAATCAGTCCACTGATTTAAAAAAAGAGAATTTATATTTACTTACAAGGCAAAAATCTTTTTTTTTTGTCATTTAAAAAAGCCTAAATAATTAAACACATGGGTCTCTTTCTTGCCAGCTTGTTTGCAGTCGTCCACCGATTGGGTTTTGGAGGAGCTGGTTTTGCTGACTCAGCAGTAGCTCGAACTCCACGTCTCTTGTCAGCTGCTGGATGAAAACTGCACATATTATGCAAATGTTGAGCGCTGTCCTTGCAGAAAAACTCATTTCAAGCAAGCGTGGTGGAAAAAAAAAAAAAAGAGAGAATGTCTGGAGTTTTTCTGGTTAAATCCAAGGTCAACGTGAAGCGCATCTGCGTGAAGATAATTCTTTGTTTTGTCTACAGATTATTGTTTCTTTGACTCTCAATGTCAGTTTTTAGGAAAACAAGGAACAGATTAACCTTTTATCCGTTCAGCGCAGCACCTAAATCTAGTTATTCTAGTCCCGGTGAAGACGGCGCAGCAATAAAAGAGAAAGTATAAAACGATATAAAAAGCTGAATTTGGAGTAAATCTGATTATGTAACGTCGGGCCACAGGTCAGCAGCACTGGAAACCACGGCGGCGTCTGACGTCACATGTTGCTATTGACAATACAAATAAAACTGGTGCAAACAGCAGGTGTGGCGCCCGTTCTTCCAAACATGTAAATATATTTAAACTCGCGTTTGGAAGGGAAAGAAAGACGGATGCTTGGCCAGTTTCCAAACCAAAAAAAAAGCCAACCAAACACACTCGTTTGAGTTCAGGACCGACGCTTCGACCTGGAACTCCAGTCAGCAGCTGTTTGTGGTAATAATTTACAAGTCAAGCCGTTTTCGGATCTGAAGGTTGCAGAAGTCAACTGTCCTCCTTCCCTCGTCTCCGACTTCGCCGGTCCGTCTCCACCTGCCTCCACCTCTCTTTCTGGCAGGCATCTCCACCTTCCCGCCCGCCTTCCAATTAATCCCATTACCGTCAAGGAGATGCTGAACGGCAGCAGAGCGAGCGAGGCGGAGGGGGACCGATGGGAAGGGACGGCGGGAAGCAGGCGGGGACGGAAACGGCGTGGACCGAAGAGACGGGACGGTGCGGAGGGATGACACACACACACACACACATGCAACAGCAAGGGTCAACACACTCATTCAAACACAGATCAGGCCACAATGGACTCTGCCCCCCAACCCCCACGCCCCCCCTGCATTCAAACCATCCTCGTGGTTGAGCTAAACCCTCGCCACTGACCCCTCTCCATGTTTTGTTCCCATTCTGTCAAGTGATATTTCATCAGCCCCTCGTCCCAGCAGGCTGGCCGCGGTCTGGTCTCTTACCCCGTTAACTAGTGAGGGGAGCCCATGGTCAGCAGTGCCCCCGTTTCCGCCGGACAAACCCTCATGCACTGAAGTCATCCACCCGCCCCGCTCCCGGGGGCGAAGTCCGGCGTCTTGGATCGGGCGCTCTCGCCACACACAGGTGTTCCCGGGAAACGAGCAGGAGCACGGCTGGGAGGAGTCCCCAGGGTGAGTCCCTGGCGGTGGTGTGGTCCTCGGAGAGCCAGAGGACGGGAGCAGGATGTAAAACCCCGCACTGGCCGCCTGGCTTTCCCCTGCACCGGCAGAGTGCAGCTGCCTTTCCTTGTTTCATACACACAAACACACAC
>JAOWBL010002383.1:0-13765 GCA_028564865.1 Zenarchopterus dispar
ACACACACGTGTTTTTATGTATATATATATATATATATATATATATATATATAGACACAATCATATATATATACACACACATAGTCAATGTTATGCATCTCTGTTTAGCAAGAGTGTAGTTTGTGAAGCCCTATGGCCACATTTAAAGTATACAGTTCAAGTGACCCATTTTCTTTTCTTTTTTTTTTCCATGTAGCACGGATTGGAAGTACCCAGTGGAAGCCTGGGTAGTAAAAAAGGGCAAGCAGTCAGATATTCTTAGACTGGTTTCAAGACTCATTCATAAAGTAATCAAAGGTATGCAAAGTAATTTGCTATTAATGATTTCTTTTTGCTCCACTGGAAGTATGTGATGGAGTATTTATTTGCTGAGCCATTGACCTCTGCATGAATAATCTTGTTTTCTCAAATTTGATGTATACTCAGTGTGCTTTTTGAGAAGAACCTTGTGATATCTAATGTATTGTCACCAGGCAATAATGGTGATTAGGGTTGGGGCCTGCAAAAATGTAACACTCGGTTCAAATTGCTTTCTGTGCCTCCGCTCTGTTCTGTTGAACTGAGCCAAACACATACAGATTCACCTGGAACTTTCACAGAAACTCCAGATGGACAAGGGGTGTAATCGTACCATCTGCTCAACATGCTGTGAATGCTATGTCAAAACCAGTAATCATATATAAAGATGGATAAACCTTTTGTGAAGTCTCCCATTTTCACAAAGAGCCATTTTGAAGACTCTTTGGGCTTCAACTATTTCTTTTTTGACATAGTCTGATTCTGCCTAACTCCCAGCTAATCCAAAAATAGACAAAGTTTGGTGGATCCTAAGAGCTGAGAGGAGGGTGAATGCTGCTTGGCTGTTGAATAATACCCCCGACCTCAAAACTATCAAAGTAGGCTGCAACGCCTGGTTTCATGCTTCTGTGTTGTTGGCTAGTTGTGTAGTGTGACTTCTCCTGGTTTGTTTGTATTATTGTGTAAAAAACCTGAAAATGTTCAAAACATATTGCATATCAATTTATTATATTAAGAGTTAAATCAAGTAAGTGTGATAGCTGTATTGTTCGCTTCCATAAACACCTTCATATTGGCAGATTTAGCCATAATTATTCTAGCTTTAGCCTATAAGAAAATTAGAGATATTTGAAACAATGACCAACTCTGCAATCCAGACTACAGCAGCTTGCAGTAATAATAATCAATTACAGCACACTACAAGACCCTATTTTGAGCTCTGCTATGTTACTGTGACTTCATTGTATTCCTCTGTTGTAGGTCGAGTTGAATGAAAGGGCCAAATGTAATGTAAAAGATTTTTTGTTGAAAAGTATTTTTTTAAAGAAAAAAATAGTTTTGCCATGTCAAGTAAATTCAAGTTTAGTAGTTGTGTAATTTTGTCACCTATTAAATGATGTGAGGTCATATTACTTTGGATGGGTGTTGTTGATGTCTATCTGCCTCAAGGGGTTCTGTGAAATACAGTATGTTTCAAATATTTAATCCAAGTTAAATAACATAGAATACATTTTTAGAGGTAACTTAAGTTTTCAAAGAACTTGTATTGTTTTAAAATACTTGTCACTCTTTAAACAGCATTACTTGTTATTGCACCAAACCTAAAAGCCCCAGCCGACCTATTATATATGATATAACTGTAACAAAACTTTTGAATAAACCTCAACTAACATATGTGTAGATCGCTAAGGAATAAACATAACATAATGATTTGAGAATCTAAATAGCTGTAGGACTGTTTATTTCAACCCCTAAATTTTTTAGGAAAATTCTGAAACCCTTGCCAGATATCCCGCGTGGTTCAAGTCTCCCTCAATATATTTTAGTTTAGTTCAGATGAAATAAGCGATAAACCTCCTATGGTCATCTAACTAAACCCTTTATTTATAATGGACCTGTATTTGAATAGCTGTCATCTAAATACATCCTTTTCAGGTTGTGGCACCACAGCAAATGATTTAAATCTGCATCTATTTAACTTAAAACATTTTGAAGTCTCTTGAGTAAAGGTCTGAAAAGTGTGTATCATGAAAAGTCAAAAGTTAAAATAAATGCTCATAATTTTATCTTTAATTAGATTAATTTACTTGCATTTTTTATTTTATTGCCAAGCACTTTGGTCAATTTGTTGTTATTAGCTGTGCTCTATAAATGCATTTGACCTTTAATTTTGATCTTTAATTTCAGTTTAGTGTCCGGTCATATACCTACACTACAGTTTGTACAGTTACTTTTACTTTTATGTAATAATAATATATTCTATGTAATTACTAGCCCACCTGGATATAGCCACACTATTATTCCTGTGCATGTGATGAAAACAGCATTGCGCTGCCTTATTTGTAGATATTTCAAATGCATTTTTTTAAAACTGATGCTGAATAAACTCACTGTTACTTGTTTCAGTCTGAGACTAGTAATTAGCTCAGAAACAATGTTGCAGATCGAACAAAGAGAAATGATATGGAGGGTAATAAATTGGACTTTTTGGAGAAAAGAAAAGACATTCCCCAAGGTTCCTATTGGGACCCTTTCTGATTGCTCAATATGTAAATGACTCTGGTAATTAAATTCAAGCATTAATGCATGTTTACACTGATTATTATTACTATTATTTGTTCTTCTTATACAACTGAGGCAGTGCAGTTTTTCTGATTGTACCTGAATAATTTCTTACAGCTACTGCTCACTGTACACATGGAAGAAGTTGTTGGAATCTTTCCATTGAAGAATTTAAACCTTCAAACGTAGTCTGCCTTTTCAAAGGGTGAAACATAATCATGTGTTTTTAAACACATGCTGAGGAGGAGGGGTCCAGCTTGGTGACCTCAGTATCTTGTTCACCAATGACGGAATAATGGAGCAGGAGTTCAATAGGCGGATGGTGTGGCATCCGCAGTGATGTAGACTCTGCATCAGTTTGTCATGGTGAAGAAGAAACTTTGCCTTTTGGCTCAGCTCTGAATTTACGAGTCACACTACATACCTCCCTTCACCTACAGTTGTGAGCTGTGTGTAACAACTGAAAAAACAAGATTGCGGATACAAGCAGCAGACATGGGTTTCCTCCATGGGGTTGTCCCTCATAGGGTGAGAAGCATGGTCATCAGAGAGGAGCTCAGAGTAGAGCCGCTGCTCCTCCACATTGAGAGGAGACAGATAAAGTGGCTTGGGCACCAGGCGAGGACGTCCCCTGGAAGTCTCCCTGGTTAGGTTTTCCAGGCATGTTCCACTGGGAGGAGACCCACAGGGAACACCTGGACATGTTAGAGTGACTGTGTCTCTTGGCTGGCCTGGGGACACCTTGGGATCCTCCTGATGAGCTGGACAAAGGGGAGAGGGAAGTCTGAGCTAGCCTGCTTAGACTACTGACTCCATGACCCAACCTATGATAAGCAGAGGAAGATGGATGGACAGATGGACAACCTCTATCTTACAAAAACCTTGTTTTTGTATGTACTGTTAATATACATGTCTTTATGAATGTCAAGTCTCTTACTCATTAGTGTATTCTTCATTACTTTGGTGGACTGGACATGATCAGTGTCTCACAGACAAAAGGATTGGAAAATTTCCATCAACAGATTAAACTGCTAACTGACATCCATTCTTTGTCTCAAACCTAATGATAATTAGAATCACTCTTTCAAGTCGCTATTTTTTAATGCAATTCAGACTTAACAGAATTAACTGGGTTTTACCACTACACAGCTTATATAACATGGGATAGTCTGCCATAAAGTCACATTATAAATAGGGTGAGGAAGATATGTGACTGTTGTTATTAAAAGGTCAGTTTTACTGTTGGTAATTCATGTGAATTTTATCTATTCTGAGTGTAGCATTTTTAATTGCATTTTTAAGCCACATTTTATTTTTTGGTTGCTGTCTTGGGCACATTGTTCTTAAAAATAGATTTTGCATCTGAATGCATTTGTGTGGATAAACAAGGGGGATAAAACAAAACATAATAGCTCTTTTATATTATATGATTATTATATTCTTTCACTTCAGTGGTCCTTGGCTATGTGTCAAGGACTGAACTTCCATCTTGCCTTGCACAAATAAAAAATGAAATAAATAAAAGTGATACTGGCATTTACTCAGAGGAAAAAAATACTTAAAAATGGCTAAAGTCTGCAGCTCTCTCCGGGTACTCCAGCTTCCTCCCACAGTCCAAAAAACATGCATGTTAGGTTGATTGAGAACATTAAATTGCATGTGAGCATGCATAGCTGTTCGTCTCTATTATAATAATAATAATAATAATAATAATAATAATCTTTATTTGTCAGTATATATCTCACGAAACACACAGAAATATGTTCTCTGCTTTTAACCCATCACTAGTTACGCTAGGAGCAGTGGGCCACTACAGCACCCGGGGAGCAGTTGGGGGTTACAGGCTTTGCTCAGGGACCCACAGTGGCTTACCTCTGTTACCAACCCGGGGGACTGAAGCTGGGTCCTCCACGCCCACCTCTAACTGTAAGCTGTAAGCTGGGATGGGCTCCCTCAGACCCCTGTGACCCTGTGCGCATGTAGAAAATCAACTTTACAGTGTGTCAGGATTCACTTTGAAATCATACAAAAATGTTAAAAGTAACACTTTAATAAATTACTTCATGTCATAGTAATGCTAATTTACCCCTTTTATATTGTTAGGGTCACATTTGACCCATCAGTTGTCAGTAATTTTCCTCCAGCATGAACCTGCCACCCTTTTGCATTGCACCAAGACTGTCATTTTGCTGACAAAGCCCCAAGGAGCTGGGGGAAGAGGTGGAGAAAGGGAACTATTGCCAATGGCTATAGAGGAAAGATATTGGGTGAGAGATGACACCTCAGTGAAGGCAGCTGCAGGGGTGGCGGAGAGACATCCCCAACATGATACCAGACTCCCCCTGCCAGGAGACGTACTGGTGTATGGGGTGAAACATCCATGAACGGTGGCTTCCAGCTGATAATCCTGCAGCTGACTTGATGGCACCAGTGGAGGTGCGACAGGCTGAAAAGCCAAAGCAGAAAACACCAGCTTACCTGTACAAAGCTTACCTGAAGTGAACACAAATATTCTCACTATGAGAATAATTTTTTGTGTTCTGGATTTAAGGAATGTTTGAATTTGGGGTAATTGGGTATCATTTTTTCTGAATACTTAACTTCTAGATAGCTTTTGTTGGGTCCCAGACATTTAAGCTCTTTTGGGGTCATTAACACTTTAATAGTTATCACTTGTCTCACCCAACCTTCATTTGTTGCTGTAATGGCCAATGTCACAGATGAGTTGTGCACATGTCCAAGTGAGATGCTGTGTCACATGATTCATTGTGTGAAGACACCAAGGCTTCATTATGCATGTTTGGTAAGTGATGCTAAAGGCCACTCTCTGCTTATAGATGGTTCTACAATTTTAAGGCTGATGACTTATTTTATTTTTTTCTCAAACCCTGTACCCTCTCAGTACTAAACATGAACATTAGTGTCCTCAGAGGAGGTCCTTTTATAAAAGGTCCGTGCACTCCTTATTGCATTAACGTACACAACTTGTCAGTTTGTGTTTGGTTGTTTAATCATTAAGGAAAACCTGTTTTTTTTGTTTATTTGTTTTTGTTTTTATTTTGAGGGGTTTGCAAAAAATCCTGATTCAGTTTTCAGACTCCCCAACCTCATGTTCTTTGAGAATAGTAGTGTATATATTAGTACAAAGATGTTACATGATTTGGGAAATAAATAAAATAAATCATCAGCATTAAACTGATAGAACTGGTAGAATCTTTTAAAAACTGGTGATAAAAAGTATTTTATTAGCATTTAATTATACACTGCAGTATCAATTTGGATTCTGTCAGTGCTGATGGGGAAACACCACACACTTTTCAAAGAGGGCAGCCTACTGAGCTCAGGGCCACAAAAGGTCCACCACAGCCTGCTGGATGTAATGTAATGCCATACCTTTACATTGTCATAGTTTCCAGGCAAGTCATGTTGGAGGTTGCAGAGTTAATGGGCATACTGTATTTCCAGTTCAGTGTTCTGAAAAACACTGACTGGACTGAGGGAAAACACACTACTGACTGCATTTAGAAAGGATATAATTGGCTTCCTTTTAGAGCATGTAACCAATTTAAAGATGCTACTTACAACATGAAGATACTGTTGAAGCCCCCATTTTACTCACTGTTATGTGCAGATTCCTTTTTTTTAATATCTCCACTAACTCATCTCTGGGAGATTATCCCAGCTATCACCGGGAAAGATGCAGTACAATTTTTAATCAGTTCACTTCAGTCCCTTCTAATATAATATTAATTAAAAAATGCTAATTCATGAAAACTGTGTCCAGCAAAAGAAAAGTAATGAACCACCCAGGAATCCCAGTCTCCCATCCTGTGCATATGGCAGTGCAAAATGTAACCCTTTTTTTTATGAAGAGGTCTCTGGGCTTCTGAGCTCCTGCCTCAAGGAAACAACAGGATCATAAGCAAGGATAGAAAACATACATAAACGAGCAAAAACACAAAACACACACTACATGTGGGGAGCAAAGAGAGTAAAGTAAGAAATGCTCAGTTCATTCACGGGTTTCCCAAGCAGTGGAGGCCTATATCAGCATAACCAAAGTCACGTGTGCTCCGTGTGATTAATATTGAGCTATGAGATCTTTAATAAATAATAGAATGTGGTCATTAAGAGTTTTTATATGAGAAAGAAATTACAATTCTGTAGCTGAAGCTAACAAACTTAGTAAAATTAAAATTTGAGAAAAATATCTCCTGCTGGTTTTTGTTGGAGCATTTCTGATAAACTGAAGACTTTTCAGATAGGTTGTTTAGACATTCTAAAAACAGGGAATTTTAGCATTTCAACCCAATGACATTTCTAGCTCTGTGGGGGCCTCATGCAAGATACTGTAACAGGATTACAGTCATGATAACCTCTCAAATTAAAACTAAAATCTTGAGTTAACTAATAACTTAAAATAATCTCAAGATACATTGAAAAAAATAATAGAAGAAAAACAACAACAAAACTGCTTTCAAAAATGTTTACTTTAAATTTTAAAAACAAGAGCACAGCTCAAGATTTTACATCAACACAAAGTCTCACACACCAAAATATGAATAAAATAAACAGTTAGCCAATAATGGGAATGATGGGCACCTGTCAATCCCTGAACATAGACCAGGGAAAGCAAAGGAGACAGTTGTCTGAAAAGATAGTTCTAGACAAGCTAGAGGAGCATCTCCATGCAGCTTGATGTTCCTATGACTACAGTTGGAAATTTAATAAGACATTTAGGGTCCACATGACTAGCCAGCCTCCCTGGACGTGGCCATAGGAGGAAACCTGATAAACTAACAAGACCGATAATAACTAACAAGACAGAAACTACAAATGGTAACCAAAGAGCCCAGGCCAACTTTCAAAGAAATTTAAGGTGAACTCCAAGGTCAAGGTACATCAGTGTCAGAGCACACCATCCATCACCGTTTGAACCAAAATGGAGAGCTGAGGAGGACTCTACTATTGAATGAAAACCCTAAAGTCGAGAGAGACTGAAATTTGTCAAAATGCATATTGACAAGCCACGGGGTAGCACACTAGTCACAAAGTTGTAAAAATGGCCAGTTTCTTACTTCATTAGTTATGAGAAATCATCCTGTTTGTTAGTTGGAGTTGATACCAACAGGGATAATGACTCATTTTCTACTTGAAAATGAATTTTGTGAACCGTGATGTCTCCACACCTGAGTAAATGTATTTTCATTTAAATGGCTATTCTCTCAAATAACACATGGAATAGAGTTACAAAGACCACTAAGGAGCAATTAGTGTCACCAGTAAAACAAAAACATGGACTGGACTTATGTTAATACTGAGATTCTCACATTGAAAAACTGGAATGGAGTGATGCTCTCTTGCTTGAAATTTACCCTAAAGTAATTCAAAACAACAAAAAATTTGGTTGTTCAGCTTTGTTGACCCCTAGTGGCTCACCGGGTCCTGTGCATTTGCATAGTCCACATATACCAAGAAACTGGTCTGTTCCAACCAAGGCATAATAAATGCCTTGGCATTTTTCTTAGTCAGGCTGAGACAGAATGCTTTTATTTCAGACCATACAGAGAAAGAAAACGGGTCTTGTGACTTGTTTAGTGTGTAAAATTAAAGGTCATATTGTAGTCAAACATAACTCCTAGGTTTGTTGCAGTAAAGTGGTCTCATCCAGTGTGTTTATGTGGTGTTTGAGTATAAAAGCAAAAACCTCATTTTCTTCTGTTTCTTCTGTTTTTATGTCCTTAAGCCGTGCTTGTGGTCTGCCTAACTGAATGGTTTTTATTTGACTCCATAATTAAACCTGTACATGTGCAGTGGAGTCAGATAAATATGAGGTAAACCACTCAAGTGGGGCTCCTCTAATCTCTAGTAAATAAATGACATCCATACTGTAATGGTCTTTATAGAGAGTCCTTGATAAGATTAAGCAATGTGATAAATACATCCTGAACATTTTAGCATTTATCAGGCTGCCAACATATTTATTTCTGATGTAAAGTTGGACATTTTAACATGTAGATCTGTGGGGATTGACTTCCTATTGGAGCTAGGCACAAGTAGACATTCAAGGAATAGCAGTTCACCACGATGTTTGTCTCATCAAGAGACTGGGGCTTGGTCATCACATCAAAGCACTCATAATGCTTCGTGTATAAAATCCTCGAGCCAATTTCATCATTCTAAACACCAAAGAGTACGAGTGTGGGGATAAACCACACTAACTAATCTTTGAAAGCGCAATCATTGAGATTTTAAAAAAAAGGCAAAGCTATATAGTGACTTGTCAATGTGTCCAACGTGTCCAATGTGACAAATTAAGTTCGACTTTTGAAATTGCTCACACATGCAAATCATTGAAAACAAGAACTCCCTCCGTGTCTTCGCAGCAGGGGGCTGTATATGTAGCTGCATATGTCATCCTCATGCCAAAACGATGTGTGAGGAAGTCAGAGTTTGAGTTAATGGAGGGCAAAGTAGAGGGAGAAGGGGACTGTGCTAAAATCATGGAATAGATTAAACCATCCTCATTTCTCTCTACCTGGCATAAAACATCCTCATCCAATTATGAATTAAATCTGCAGCCTACATTAGGTGGTTTTACCATGCTGCAGGAAAAAGATCAGTCTTTCAGACATCTCGTACTGTGAATAAGAGAGATTTCATTTGAGCTTCAACAGGGCATGTCTTTTTAATTAATGAGCTCGAGTTGGAGTTGGTGCAGATATTTAAAATGCTTAATGGTTTTGGGGATTTTGTCTTTCTTGTGCAAAAGACACCCCACAATCTATCCACACCCGCAGTGCGCGCACACACACACACACACAAACACACTTCTTCCCTCTCACTGCTGTCAAACTTACTCTGTGGCATCTGTGATTAGTTTTGCCTTCGCTGGGCTTGGTTGGTTCTAGAGCATGAAACAAATGTGCATGTTCCTTAGTGTCTGGCTAAGTTGAAAGATTAATGCTTAATGCCATCTGCTCTTACTAGCTTGATTCAATAGCTGGTTATCATTTTGCATTTGTATTTCTTTGATATTGGAGGCCAAAATACAACATGAATTATCGTCAACATTTGCCAACTTGTCTTATGATGGACAGACGACCTTTCCGGAGTGCATTTCGCCTCTCAACCAGTGGCAGCTGGGATAGGCTCCAGTGTCCCTGTGATCCTGAAAATAGCTGAAATGGTGCGGCTGTACCTTTACATTCACGGTGACCACTTGAAGTAGCAGTAAATTTTGCTGCATGTTTAGGGATTCAATTATTTAAAGCTCATGATATATCAAAACATGTATATCAGGAAGTACTGTTGATTGAGTACAGAGGGGGTGAATTTGATGCAGATGGTCAGGGGATTCTCTTTGAACAAACAGAAGGGGTTTAAGAGTCACCAGGATATGTAGTTATTCTCCATTGGGATATTTTGAATTATTTATTGCCTGTTTTACAGAATTGTAAAAATATTTGTATGTCAACAGATGGAATCCATTGGGACAGCTAGTCTAAATAAATACTGAACCTATACATTTTTCAGCCTTTCCATAAACAGCTTATGTACTGACATGTCACGACATGACAACTGGACATTTATAAAATGATATGTATGAGACAATTGATACAAGTCTCAAAACTATTTGTAAAATATGAAATGACAACCTGGCTAGTACAGCCTGATCTCACAGAAATACATTTGCTGGTACACTCATGAGGGTTAGGGGGAGTGGTAGCCTAGTGGTTGCAGAGGTGGGTTTGGACATGGAGGACCCCAGTTCAATCTCCCAGGTTAACAGAGGTGAGCCACTGTGGGCCCCTGAGCAAGGCCCTTAACCCCCCTGGGTGCTGCAGCAGCTCACTGCTCCTAGTATAACTAGTAATGGGTTAAAAGCAGAGGACAAGTTTCAATGTGTTTTGTAAGATATGTACTGACAATAATAAAGATGATCTTGTCTTATCTTATGAGTGACAACAAGCTGCTCATCTCTTGACATGAAAAGACAATATGAGTTTGAGTTTATTGTCTCCTCCATGTTTTTTCTTAATTGTGTCTCATCAAGGCATTTTGAGGAAATAGTGAATTGTGAAACTATTTGAATAAGATTTGGGTAATAAAATAGAGATCAGAGAGGGAGAAACAGAATACTTGCTTCACTGCAGACCTCACCAGTTCTTAATAACCTCCCGACCCTCCCTCTCCCCGTCGTGCACCGCCACCCACTCACCCCTTCCCAACCCAGCGGTCCCTGAGGCTAGCATTTGTGGACTCATCACTGCCCTCACAGCTCCACTCAGCTGTCACATCGCATCTCGCACACGCAGACAGTCAATGATAACAGTGTTAGTGCTTTTCGTAGTCCACACACCCAGTTTCTACCTCCGACAACGACAATCATTGTTATGCAGAATCCTGCATTACCCAGCCAGACACTGCCTTTTCACCCAACAAACATTTTCAGACAAGAAATTTAACTCTTCCCCGCTATTTCTGCCTTCTTTTCATGTCCTTGAGTTTTCTCTATAAAATGGTGAAGATGTTTTCTTTTCATTGGGATCATACAAGCCATAGCTCATATGATGTCTCAAATTAGATCAAGCATTAAAACATCCCAAGCTGTTTTTCATTTGGACTTCTTAGAGGAGCTGTTTCTTGAAAGATAATTACAAGGAATATTAAATGAATCATCTTAGCATCTGATTTGTAAATTCACAGAATGAGTGTGTCTTGTGCATGGGTATATTCAAGTAAAAAGCTACAAATTATACATATGACAGCTGTAGCTATAGAGTTGGATGTATAAACTATTTCTGCATCATTTTAAATAGATGGTAAAGAAGCAAAACACACACATTCAGTTTTTCAACCAACAACAGTTGAGAGAGTAATAATGGTAGAAATAAAAAAAGGTGAAAAACTCTTTAGTGAAAAATAGTTTTGTCACATTTTTTTAAATTAATCTAATTTTTTAATTTTTTTTTTAATTTTGTAGTATCAGTGGCCTTAAATGAAAGTGTTGAGACAGGAAATGGGGGCAGACATGCAGAAAAGGGTACAGGCTGGCGCTGGACTGGCTACACAAGGAAAGGAACCTCAGGAGGTGAAGGGGCTGCTTAACCAAGTGAGCTATCCAGGACCCGTTATAGTTTTTTCAGTGCTAACCCTGTGGCTACATGGAAGCAACATAAAATCCTCAAAAAGAGCATAGTGTGGATCTGCTGGGTTGGACCAAGCCTTCTTTAGAGCCCTGACTTTGTATAATTTGTTAAGATCATTAAGATTCACACCTTCAATCTTTAGCCACATCTTAACAATGCCTGTCAGGTAGTTCTTCTCTTGAGGGTGACCCAAACCAGCAAATAACAGAAAAGTAAAAACATATAATCAAAAGTAAAATATCTCATTGTATTTGTTGTTCTAACTTCCTTTCAGGTAAGTACAAAGGTTACAACTTTATACTGAAATACAGTCTTGCGATGGAAGTGATGACAGCAGGGATAAACTTCAACAGAGCCCTGTGACCCTAAGTAGAATTCAAGCTGATATAAATAATAGATGGATGGCTGGATGGATGGATGAATACTGACATAGGCTATTTTTGATCATACTGATACTGCAAAACAACTAAACAAACAAAAATCAACTCTGAAGTAGAGCTGGTCCCTAAATAATTTCACCATTTTTGCAGCAATTAAAGTAACACAAATACACTCATGCAATTTTTAGCCCAGACGATTCCCCTACAGGCATGGGTGTTAAATGATAAATTGCTTTTACAACATTGTCAGTAGTTACATTTGTTCAGTTACTCTTCCTCACAGCTTCCCTCATTTTCTTCTTGGCTCTCTTAGTTGCCTGGAGGTCATCTTATAGACACCGTTGACCATTGTTGCTGATGTTTGACACAGTGCCTTAAAGCAATATGGAGCTGTCATTTGAGAGAAGTGAAGCAGGAATCCAAAGTTACTTTGCTTGTTTTTTTTTTCTTTACCAATAAGAGAAACATGTCACCACAAGAGCTACTGCAGCACTTCTAAAAATAATCAAATATTCTTTCATAGAAGCTGAGACTGATGCTTTAACATGCAAATACTCATTAGCATCACTTTAAGACTCTTGTGCACCTGTAGAATCAGAAAGCAGCAACTTAATCTGACATCAAGCTGCCTTCTTGGTTTGTAAGACATCTTAATGCTTAAACTAGGGCCCACTTACCTACACAGAAGGGACAAATTCCCACTGAATGCAAATGAGTTCTAGAGAGACACAAAAGTACACATGTTGGCAGGGGCTCATCACCACCCTGCAGGGAGAAACTGGGCCCCATAGTGCTCCCATCATTATCCGCGCAGTTGATATTTTATATTGCATCGCTCATTGTGACACTCTCGGTGAGAGTGGTCAGCAGTGTACAGCCACACAGATATGGAATCCAAGCAATGACTGCTGAGCCATTATGAGAGGAGGGTAGAATTTCATATTCATATTCAAATGTGTCCACCTTGTGCATTCACCCATTTTGTCCTGATGCTGTGATAGAATATTGAAGTTTATAGCATAATGAAGATATAGTACTGGACTGGTGCCTTTACTGCTGTAAAGGTTTGTAGTTTGCATGTCAAAGAAAAATGTTCTATTTTTTATTCTTGAGATACAAATTTTGATATAAATACTAGATAGCACCATAAACATCTAATCATACGCCTTGGGAGTATTGTCACCAAGGTGGGGGGTGGAGGGGTGGGGCAGTGTGGGGGATGGAGGGGGTGGGGGGCAGAAGAATGAGCATAGCTAGGGGCAAGAAATTGCTTTTTCTCTTTTCTTACATTTTTAAAGCTGGTCACATGCATTGTAGAGAGTGCAGTACAGAGATAGGAGGTAAGGTGGGATTTGCAAAAGTGGAATGAAAGAGATGCAAAGAATTTGACAGAAAACAGAACAAAAGAAAGAGGAAGTTAGACTATTGAATAGAAGAAGAGGAAATTGCTGCTTTAAATATGCTGCTGAACAGAATAAGAGAATACAATTTTTAACAGCTGTGCCTTACGGTTTAAAAGGGATTTTCTCTAAAATCACAGCTGCAAATGTCTATTGCACTGTGTGCCTATACAGAGGATGTTTTGCACAAGTGTCTCTACTAGATGATTTAAGTAACCATGTCACATTGTTTTGATTAAAAATTAATTATTTG
>JAOWBL010002384.1:0-13764 GCA_028564865.1 Zenarchopterus dispar
GAATGTCAAAGAAATTTGAACTTATAGGGAAACATTTAAATTCTTAATATTCCCCTTATGTATGGCATACATATTGATGAAAATAGCATTAGTCAACCTTCCCTTTGTTATTGGTTTGTGGAGGCAATTATTCCGCATCTCCACAACAATATCTTTTTGGACTGTTAGAAGTCCTCTCTCATCCACATTTTGAATTACCTGATAACATGGATCTGAAAGTGTCATCATACAAGTTTGCTATTGTCTTTTGTTTCTATGAAACATGTTAGTGATATTCATGCTTTATTGATACATCCATCTTCTTCATGCAGTTTGCTTCAAGGTTCAGTGTTATTTAGGACAGCATTACATGGAATCAGAGTTTCTTCAGATAAGCTTGTCCACTAATGCAGAAAACTCCACACTGCATAAGGACACTTAACAATGAGAACTTCGTTTCTTCAACAACTCTAGTTTATAGAGTGATGTCTTGTTGGACCATCATTCTTCAATAAGGTTAAAGTGAAGAGACGTGCATTTATGTAGAAAGACAAGTGCTGCATTAGTCATTTATGTAGGCACAAAAGCATCAATCAGAAAGCACCCTAATGAGCCAGTAATAGTAGTGGTATTAACTTTTCTGTGAACACCAGAGGGACTTTATCCAATATTGAGACAGCTTTACTCTGAGAACCCGGATTAAAAACTGAACCTAAAGGCTTCAGAGCTTTCTTTTCTTTTTGAGGTTGCTTTGGAGTCTAATCATGGGCTGAGCTGATATGTTTACTATGAAGAAACATTACTTGTCTCATCATTTGAAGTTGGAAATTAAAACAAATAATTGAAAACCTTAATTTCTTCCAAAGAAGTGATAAATAACAGTACTTGTGATCATTTTCACAAAATTTCCCTCTTTTTAACCAATGTTGCACAATAGCCAAAAATTAAAAAAAAAAAAACATGTCCATTAGTCAAACAGTAGTTGCTAGACTTGCCGAGGTAGACTTGTAGAGGTGGTGCAGCTTTCACCTTCATTTTAAAAGAAGATTCTGGAGCCCATCTATCAAATTATTTGGGACAAAAACTCTGAAATAAACCTGTTACTGTGTACGCTCATCTTGAAGTTGTCAACCTGCTGAAATGTTGCATTCATGCACAGTATATAGAAAAATTGTTATACCATACATGGAAGCATAAGACAACTCATAATGACATTAGATATTGTTTAAAAATATTTTCCCAAGTTTAAATGTGTGTTTTAGACAACTTATAAGTTGCCTGTTAAGTTAATGACATCACCCTCAGTCAGGAATCATAAATGTTAAACCAAAACCATGTGAAGGATTTTTCTGTAAATTACTGACTTTGTTCTCAAGCTTGTCTATATTTTTTTCAAAATTATAGTTGTCCTTGTGTTTTAAAAATGTTAATGCAGCATATCCAGTACATTGGCCCTGGCTTGAAAGGTAAAAGCAGGTGTATGTTTTATCAGGTCATGATGAGTTTGTTAGATATGCTACCAAAATATTTAATAACATAGAAAAACACAAGTGCAATCACAAACATGTCAAGACCCATATTCTTAAAGTGTTATGGATAAACCACTGTGTTGCTCTCATGTCTGTGTGCAGTGGAGAAATGACTTTGTGAATGGTTTGGTGAAGATTTCCAACTCCCACGAGACTCAGGAAGAGTGCCTTGGTATGGCTGTACTAGACATGACAAGAACAGCTAAGGAAAGACAAATCTCACCTCTGGATATCTACCACACTATTAGGTACTTTAAAAACTTATATGAACACAGTCTAAGCACCAACTGATTTAATGATGATTATCAACAATTTTGATTTTTATTGTATGCTTATATTTTTGACGGATTTAGAACTGCAGACGTCATAGTGATACAAATATGTATTGAATCTCTTCTAGTTATAAGTCCTTCTTGCCAAAGGAAATGAGATCTCAGATCCAGGACTGCAACTTCTTGACACGCAAGCGAATCCGTTTCCGCTTTAAGCGCTTCATCCAGCAGTTCAGCCAGTGTCGAACCACAGTCCGTGATCTTAAGCTGAAGTACCTTATCAGTATTGAATTGCTGGAGAACGCCTTCTACACAGAAACTTTCCAGGTCAGAGATTCTTCCAGTGGAACGCTCATCATCCTGGTTGCAGCAGACACTGGAATACAGTGGTGTCGAGAGAAATGGAAAGATTCTGACGAGGTTGGTGCATGTCATTAAGTTTATGTAATTTTCCTAATTTTACAATTAAACTGACCTTTACTGGGATCAATACTAAATAAATGTTATACTGGAAGTCTTTCAAGTCCCATCATCTACCAATGGACACCACTGTTTAGGAAACTTCACTGAAATCGTATTGTCATAATGCATGAAAGAAGATAATATCACGCTTTTATATGTCATCTCACAGGAACTGCAGACCTTGTGTGACTTCCCTGATGTCACTGACATTAGCATCAAGCAAGCCAGCAAAGAGGCTGCTGCAGAGAGCCGGACGGTCACCATCAATAAGCAGGATGGAAAGAATCTGGTAATTTCCACGCTCAAACTTCTTCTGGACTTATGTGGTCCTCAAGTCAAATTTTAAAACCTCAGACTTGTTTCATCCTAGCAGGATCATGGGGATATTGACCGATATTTTTTTTAATTTCAGGAGCTTGAGTTCCCCAGCCTACTTGAAGCCCTCTCCTTTATTTCCCTCATTGATGGTTATTATAGACTAACTACAGATGCACATCACTACCTTTGTAAAGAAGTGGCACCCCCTAGGCTTGTGGAAACCGTCTCTTCTCATTGCCATGGTCCCATTTCGTAAGTAAAACATACATTTTTCTGTAAAAGAATTCCTCAAATGGGTATATATATGTATGTATGTATGTATGTATGTATGTATGTATGTATGTATGTGTGTGTATATATATATATATATATATATATATATATATATACACACACACACACACCCTGAAAATCTGAACTGATCCCTCACCCCAAACCCTCAAAAAAATAAATATAAAAAAAAACACACTATCCTTTTTTAAACAGTGGTGAAGAAATGAAATCAGGTCCCAAGCTACATCAAACAAGTCACATCAATGTACCCAAAAAGTATAGGCACTCCTCTTATTTGTAAGTGCATCCTTTGTTAGCAGGTAACATTAAATTTCTGTGACTTTACATCGTTTTTCCTTTTTTTTTTTCTTCTTTTGTCAGGATGGAGTTTGCTGTCAACCGGCTTCAAAAGTGTGGAAACAAGCGTGGGTTATACATTTTAAGATGTAGCCCAAAAGACTTCAACAAGTACTTTCTGACTTTTCCAGTTGAGGTAGGTTTCATTCACTTTCAGTGGTTCATTTTACGTTAGAGAGTGATGTGACTAAATATTCAAATGTAGAAACATTCTCCTCTTGTATCTTTTTTTAAATTACTTGTATTTCAGTGCTTTTCTTTTGCTTTGATTCTTTTTGTCATCTCTCTCTCTTACCATGTGTACCATTTGTTGATTTTTAAATCCATGAAAATGTACTACATAACCATTTTTTAAACTGCTTTGCCAGTGTGGTTGAAGCAGTAAAGATAGTCATTGTACTTTTTCTTCATCTTAATTATCTTCTTTTTATCTGCCATTGGAGTATTCCTAAACCTGTATGGTTTAAAAAAAAACACACATTTGAAACTGAAGTCAATTTTTGTCATTTTAAGAGTTTTTTAAATTTTATTTGTGTTTAATTATCCTGATTGAACTGAAATTCCTGTTACATACTGAGCTCATGTTTGTGTTTTCTAGGTGTTTGATGCAGTAGACTACAAGCATTGCCAGATAACCAGGTCCACCACTGGAGAGTATAATCTCAGTGGAACCAAAAGAAACTTCAGCACCCTCCAGGAACTACTAAGCTGCTACCAAAAAGAAACTGTGCGCTCAGACAGCATAATTTTCCAATTCAGCAAGTGCTGTCCTCCTCAGTCCAAAGGTAAAACATACAACCTCAGAGACAACCTTAGTAAACATTAGAGCAATATGTATGCTGCTATTTGGTGAAACCATAGAAGTGGTGAACATTGTCAGGAGTATGTAGAAAGAGTTTTGACCACTGGGAATGATAATCAGCAACTCAAAATTTGAGACCAAAGTTCTCAGATGAAGAAGGGTGGGATGCCCTTTCCAGGTCAGGAGTGAGGTGCAACCTCATGTGAAAGAGTTTAAGTGTCCTGGGGTCCTGTTCATGAGTGAGGGAAGAATGGAGCAGATCTGTGCAATGTCTTATGACATTAATGACTGTATCTTGCTGGTCTGTTTTGGTGAAGAAACAGAGTCGAGCCAAAAGGCCAGAGTCTGGTTTTATTGGTCAAGCTACGTTTCTGCCCTCATCCATGGTCACATGGCTGGATTCTCCCTTTGAAATGTGGGGAGGTCAGTCATATAGTGGGGGGCTAAGAGCAGAATTATTTGAGTCATAAAGAAAAGACATCTGTTTGAGCTTTTTAAGCTCAAACAACTGTTAAAGGTTTTTGTTGATGTGTGGGAATTTTTTTTTTTTTTTTGTCTTTCCCGTCTGACAGTAAGAGTGATTAGGAAATCATTGTTCATGCATTGGCCAAATCATTAGTGATGAGAAGCAGCAACAAACATTCCAGAACAATCCGACTAACTTCTAGGATGATTCAGATATGTTTTGTAATTTCATCAGAAGCGTCTTCCAATGAAATATGATGAAGAAATAGAGTACCCGGTTTCTTCATCAGCTCTTGAGTTTTTCTCTCTGTTACACTCTAAAGCTCTATTTGGAGTGGATTAGTTTCACATGTAGAGGGAGCAATATAAAACTTAATAGTTTTTATACCTACCTTAACTTGCCATCTCAGTAATTGCTATGGACAGTAATTGTAAAGATTACTGTGACTTTTACCTTTTGCAAAAAATTGCCTGAGGTAATAGGAGTCCTATAAAATCTGTGTTTCCCCTACCAGTATATTAGGGGGGCACCCTCCCTATCCATTGAAAGTCAAGTAAATTTTATTCAGTTTTATTTTTTATAAAGTGCAAGACCACAACAGAAGTTATTAAAGTTTACCTTTCTAACAAAAGAACTCCATACTTTGCATTTATTTAATCAAACTAAATAGCCTTATCCTATCTAACTATTTTACATGACAGTATGTCATTTCCTCTGATCTCTGAGCATGCTCCCACCAGCAAACAAAGAGTATGCATCAGAAAATATCTCATATCAATCACTTGAAAATCAAAGAGTTTTCTTTAAACTCTCCCAAGGTGGTGAAGATGGAAACACTCACTCTCCTGCAAGTAAGAGTGGAGCAGTTCTCTTGCAGCTGCAATAGGCTGCAAGGAGACCATCTTGCAGCCTGCATGCAGATCTCGACTAAAGAGCTAGATGTTCCTGACTTCCCATGTCAAGAGGCTCAGTAAATGTTCTTCCAGAAGTCCAGAAAGATGCACTGCAGTGACAGAAACTGCACACTTGGTGGATAATTGTCATAAAAATGTTCTGACATTTAATGCAATGAGCAGGTCAGATAAATGTTCTGTTGTTACATTTACTACTGCCATCAAAAGAAAAGGGCTTATGTTTATCTCGGGACACCAAAAGTTAAAAATCTCCTTTATAAAACTAAGATTTTTTTTCTTTCTACTAACAGAAAAGTCCTGCCTCCTCGTGTGCAGGAGCAACAAGGGCTCAGAAGTGCCTTTGTCTCCATCGCTGCAACGACATGTCAGTCAAATGGTGTTTCACAAGATCAAGAAGGATGATCTGGAATTTGTAAGCGCAGTTTGCATGTTCAGTTATATTATTATTGCTATAAACTTATGTTTTTGGTCCCTCATTTATTCTTTGCCTCTTTGAATATTCACTAAATACAAAATTGTCAGAGAACTAGATTATTCAGTGTCTTAAGTAGTCTTCCTACTCTATGTAGCATACCTTTGTATCAACCTGCAAACCTCTGAATAAGGTTTTAACTTGTTTAAAAAGTTAGTTTAATATTTATTATGACCTTTATTTCAGATGGAGAGTCTTGGTCAAGGGACATTTACAAAGATCTTCAAAGGAATCAGAAAAGAGCTTGGAGACTATGGATGTATGCACCAAACAGAAGTTGTAATGAAGGTTTTGGACCTGGCCCACAGGAATTACTCTGAGGTCTGTTCTTTTAAATCTATGATAACGTTACTGTTGCGGTAAAAACCCTATCAATACCTCTGTATCACAGGTCTTAACAACTAAGGTGACTATCTGGGTTTCACTAAGAGTCTCAGCTTAGTAAAAATAAAAGACTTGAGAAATGGTACAGGTTCAGCAGATTTAATGTAACAATTGCATGCAAAAGGGTCAAAACGTACATTCGAAGTTTCAATGCAGAAGTGACACTGTAGTACAGAACACTTAGAGTTTTCAAGCTTCTAGATTTACCTTCATGGTGTGTCAATAGCCATAACGATCTTGCTATGAAAAATAACAGCTGTCAAAATGATAGACTTCCCAGACACCAAACCAGGGACAGAGAACTGAACAAGAAAAAACATAGACTAAATGTATTTTTGTGTCAAAGTATCTGTGTCAAAGACTAAATTTCCATGTCAGTTACTTTCAAGAACACTGTCAGTTGTGCACAAATCTTTGTTTTCTCCTGCAGCTTGTGTGAAAACCTCTGAAATGTTAAAGCTATGTTGGTGCTTCTCTGTACATTTCCTGCTTCAGTCATTTGCCAAAAAACAGTGTAAATGTCTGTTTTTAATTTTAGAAATCAAGCAATCATAAGTTCTCAGACCTTTCTATTTACTTTGTACAAAAAAAAAAAAATCAACTAATGACAAATCGAGCATCTTTTTTTTCAGGTGTTATTGAAGACTTTTGCAGACATTAACTTGAAGGCTTGAAGGCTCATATCGTCCTCACTCTTGTCAGTGAGCAGATTGTGCAGCTGTGGCCTCATGTCCATGCCAGCTTTCACCTGCAGTCACAGCAGGGATTCACATCCATGTATATAAAGCTGACCTGTCTTGCACTAGTGTCATTAAATGATAAATAATTATTATTCATATATAATTCTAATCAATTCAATAACTAGTATTCATTTTCAATGGCGCTGCACTAGCCTTTATTCAGGACAAAGAGGTTTGGGATTGTGACAAGAAAAAATTAAGAACTGACAATTGAAATTTCACTTGTAGTTTTAAACATATTTGGAGTGTTTTTCATCCTTTTTTTTTAATTCTTACAGGACTTGTTTGCTCTCTCCTACAGCATCCATTAACATTAAATACAAATCATAAAGCCAGTAACTACTTTCCGTACTGTAGGCAACGCAGGATCATGTAAAGCAGAGCAAACTTGAAGCAAGCTCAGCATTTTTAGAAATGTCTGCAATTTGTAAATATGTCAAATTGGACAGCAAGTGCAGAGCTACAACAGCTTTTACTGTTTATAATTTGGATATTTTTTTAATTTTTTCTGGATTGCCAAAGTTATTGTATTGGGAAGGATCGGCAATACTCAAAATCAAATGACTTGGACTTGGTAGAGAAAAATATGTGATCACAACATCCCTAGTTTGTGATGTTTGTATGTTATTGTGGGTAACTTCTTTTTCACATAGCCTTCCATTTCACTGACAGTATTAGTTAAGGCTATTTTAATATTGTTGAAAAGGTTGTGTCTGATACAACATTCTTATATGATACAACAAATGTCACTGCTGTTAAGTGTAAAACACTGATTAGCTGGTGCAGAGAGGTCAAATAGATATCTAAAAGGCTAGAGGAGTCGCTAATCATCATGTTTGTGACAATGTCCACCTTCTCGTGTGCTACTTTTGTCTAGCTATAACCAAAGGAAAAAAAAATCAAACATATTTGAAGCATAAAAATTGATTTTAATCTAACTGGGTCACAGGGCTGTGTCAGAGGTGAACTGTTGGTCTGGACGTTCTCAACCTTTAACCAGCCACAAATGCATAACTTGTTTGTATTGTCCTTGGAGAGGTATTTAAATGATTTTTTTTTTTTAAATATCTTTCTTTTTCTTTAGTCTTTCTTTGAAGCAGCAAGCATGATGAGCCAGTTGTCCCATAAGCACCTGATCCTGAACTATGGTGTGTGTGTCTGTGGAGAAGAGAGTAAGTCTGCTTTAAAGACCTGAAGCTATTTGAAACCAAATGTTGTTGACAGTTTACAGTACTTGACCAGAACAACAATCTGTCCTTGAGCATGGTGGTCTATTCTTAGGAGGATTACAATATCCTGCTGTACAATCTCTTTTACCTGCATGACTTTATGCACCTCTCCAGTCATCTGCTGCTCAGAAGTGCACAGTCACTATTGATTTATATCTGTATTATCCGAATCGGCATTTTTCAGTTTGAACTTTTTTCATATATTTTCATTTTATCTTCTGTTCAGCATAAAATAATATTGTACAGCTGTGTAAACCCTCAACAATTATATATTCTTGCTTATTTAAGTGAGAAGTGCATCACAGAGATAAGAGACGTGCAACTCTGGGCCAACAAAGACTTAGACGTAGATTTAACTTCATCAACTGACCTGCTTTTCGTAACACAAAAACTGTATTTATTGCAGAATTCATTGTAAGAAATTGCTAAATTTATCAGAAATAGAAAAAAGTGTATGCTGGGGACGGGGGTCAGCCAATCCTTTTTTTTTTTTCAAGATTATTTTCTGTTTTTGACTTGCAGTTGGATTTTGTTTTATGTTCGAGTGTTACTTAATTTCGTATGTGAAGAATATCATTTTTCTTTTCTGTTCTCAGACATCATGGTGCAAGAGTATGTGAAGTTTGGCTCACTAGATACGTACCTAAAGAAGAACAGGAGCTCTATTAACATTCTGTGGAAGCTTGAAGTGGCGAAGCAGCTGGCCTGGGCCATGAACTTCCTGGTACAAATCCTTATTCTCTCTGCTTTTAGGTCTTGATTAGCCTGTGGCAATGTATTTATAAATATCTGATTCTGTTTTGCAGTTAAGCTTGGCCTCTATGCCTTCTTTGAAAGTTAACAGCTAATTGAGTTCACATAGACCTAAAGCTAAGAAGAAACTTTCATTTTTTTAATGTTTCCTTTTCTGTACCTGCAGGAGGAAAAGCATCTTGTTCATGGAAATGTCTGTGCTAAAAACATTCTGCTGATCAGAGAAGAGGACCGGAGGGCTGGGAACCCCCCTTTCATCAAACTCAGTGACCCAGGGATCAGCATCACTGTTCTGCCCAAAGAAAGTGAGTTTGTTGAAGCTCAGCTGAATATTTATATCCTCCTTTAACCAGTTAAGACCAGTCTTATTCTAGTTATTATGAGCACTGAGGTGGAAGTCATATTAAAAAACCTTTTGTGTGAATAAACAGTGGTAAAATGTATTATATCATCACATCAACTTACACTGGCACAAGGATAAATTCTTTTCCGTTGAGAGCTGTCATTTTGTGTAATTTTCATTCAGTCCAGTGGTATTTTCAAACAATGTGCTGAATACTTTACCTGAAAATTGCACTACATTACTTGAAGGAAGTGGGGGACAAGAATTTAATAACCAAAGAAAGTTAAATATTTTTGTTTAACAGTTCTGATTGAGAGGATCCCCTGGGTGCCTCCTGAATACGTCTGGGAACCCATCAAACTGAGTCTGGCTGCAGATAAGTGGAGCTTTGGCACGACACTGTGGGAAATCTGCAGTGGTGGGGAGAAACCTCTAGCAACATTGGACAACTCCAAGGTACACTTGAATGATTGTATCACAGTATATATGTAATATTGTTATGGTCTAAAATATGGTGTAGGCATTAGTCTTTGAAACGCTCAAGGCAATCACTTGATATTTAATTGTTGATTTATTTACATGTCAGCAACTCTCCATGTGTTTAAAGTCAGATATATTTATCTTTATTATCATTTGAGAACACAACACAAGTAGGCCTCCCATATCCATGAGCACTTCTCAATAATGTCATAAATTAGACCCACAGTTATTTAGGCTATGAAAACTTGAATCAGTTTTAAGCTATGCAAGTGTATCATAAACATCACTAATAAGAAGAGCATGGTGAGATACTTAATTGTAAAACCTTAATGCTGCTTTCAGCCCCACTCAGCCCTGCTTGGCCTCACAGAAACGTGAGGCAAGACAGCAAGTTGCAATAGGCAATTGACTGATGATAATAACTAAAGAAATATGTATTATATAGAAACAGTTTAGTTCACAGGATAAAATATTATCTAACAATATAAAACAGTATTGGCAAAAGGAAATTAGCATGGTAATGAGAAAGTAAAAGTGTCTTTGGGCATAAGTCCAGTCAACTTCCAATTACTCTTTCTTTTTTTTTTTTTTTGTATAAGAGATTTTCATTGTAATGACCAATTTCATTTTATTTTATGTTTTCCCACTTAGGTACTTTCTGACTCACTTACCCAGTGGATCAAGTGTGGGACTGTTGCATGATTTTTAAAAATTTTGCTTAATGTCCAGAATCAAATACCCAGAACCCTTCTGCAGGATATTGAGTAATCAAGCTCTCTTGCTCTCTGGGCTTGAAGTATGGAGTTTGCGTCACTTCCTTGTTTCTTGGAACTACATGTGAAGTTCTAAGTAAAAATAACACTTAATGGTTAACCTTCCTTTTCATGATATTTAGGTCCAATTTGTCAGAAGAGAAAATAATTTTTGCCTAAAAAGAAAAATTAGATGTCTATGTGTGACTCAACTTTCGTGTTGTTCTCCAGACATCATTTATTTAATTCCTGCAAATTTGAAAAGCTAAAGTATCTGAAACAGAGCTGGTCCCCTAAATGAACAGAGCGTGCTAAAACAACACAAGAAAAACTTTTATGGCTCAATTAATCACTTTCATCTATGTGGTTTCTTTGAGTGGCTTGCAACCTGAATGTAATATTTAACAGCAGGGTGGCATGTTGTTTTGTTAGTTTTGGCAAATCGTTGAAAATATTTTTTGTGTTTGGAGATTTGCTTGAGGCGTCTTCTTTTGGCATCAACAGCAAGATGTTAATATGCTGCATCCACATTCCTATACTAATCATTATTTATGCATCACAGAAAATCCTTTTTTATGAGGATCACCACCATCTTCCTGCCCCAAAATGGACCGAATTGGCTAACCTGATTACTAACTGCATGGACTATGAGCCCTCATTCAGGCCCACGTTCCGAGCAGTTATCCGTGACCTCCACAGCCTCTTCACACCAGGTTGGTTTATGTCCTTCACCTGCTAAAATCCAAATATATCTGTATCAATTGTCAAGACGTGGATGAATTAAGGATCCATTTTCAGTTATCTAGAATGTCAAAATACCATCAAATGTATGTGACTTAAGTTTTTAAAATAAGAAATTTTACTTAGAACTTTAATGTACAACATTGTTTCCTTTTTTGTTGTTGTTGTGCTGACAGATTATGAGTTGATCATGGACAGTGACATCCTGCCAAACAGGACCGTTGGCTCTGGGTGGGCAACCGGCAGCTTTGAGAACCAGGAACCAGCTCAGTTTGAAGAAAGACATCTTATATTCTTACAGCTGCTGGGCAAGGTATGAGGAACTATAAACCTTAATCCAAATAAGACAAATTCTTATTAAAGTGTTTAAATGAGCTGGTTTTAGAATATTTATTTTAGATTCCAGTTTTACTTGTGAATAATTAAAGTTGCTGTTTGCATGGTAGTTTCTATTACAGAATATTATCTTTAGTGGGTAAATATTTGAGTATTGTTCTCCAAGTGTTGCAATTAAAGTGAGATGCTCAAATCCTCAAGATGTGAGGTTTCAGGATAATCTCCTGTAATTTATCATTTATGTGGCACCATTATCTATTCAAAATTATTATATTTTACAAATTAAGTACTACAAATAAAGCCACAATACTCTGCCTGTCAAAAAAAAAAGTCACCACCTGGATTTAACAAAGTATGCTTCATCTGGCAACCAGCTATCTCTAAATGGTATGTTATGTAGCTGTGGAAAAGATGTTGAGCTGCCTCAGAAGGGTCAAATTATTGACCCTTACATCAAGCAAAGAAAACATCTAAGGAGATTTCCTGAAACTACTAAAGTTGGGTTGAGAACTGTCCAGCACATTATTAAAACCCAGTATCATCTTTGAGGAAGAAATGTGGTCTTAAATAAAATCCTTAATGATTAACAATCATCTTAATGTTTGATGATATCAAATTGTAAAAAAAAAAAAACAGAATTCACTATGTTTAATGTGCATGTGAGCAAAAATAAGAGAATCTCCACATGCACAATTCAGCGGGACCTCAAGGGACTAAGCAACTGGGAAGCCTTAAGAAAACCACTCATCAGTGAGGCTAATTGAAAAAAAAAGTTTCAATTTGCTAAGGAGCATAAAGATGGGACTCTGGGTAAATCTGGATTCATCAGACCACATGACCTTCATCCATTGCAGCAGAGTTCTAGAGTGATGGGTGCATCAGAGTAAAAGGAGAGTGGGATGAAGAGATGCTTCCATCACGCCTAGTACCTAGCATACAGGTGAGTTTTGGGCGGTGCTATGATCTCAGGTTAATGCAGTTGCTCAGGTCCACATTCAGCATCATTATGAGGTCAGCTGACCGCCTGAAAATACTTACTGACCACATTATTCCATCAATGGATTTTTTTCTTCTTTGATGGCATGTGGAATATTCCAAGATGACAATGCCAGGATTCACTGGCTCAAATTGTGAAAGAGTGGTTGAGGGAGCATTTTCACACATGATTTGGCCACAACAGAATCCAGATTTTAACCCCTCTGAGAATCTTTGGGATGTGCTGGAGAAGATTTTACAAGATCTTGGTGAAAAATGAATTCAGTTCTGGGTAGAAATAAATGTGGCATTGCAGAACCTTTTGGGAAAGCTTCTGCAATGAAATGGAGGCTCAAGGCAGTCCAACTAAATATTAGTAAAAGGTGTGACTTTTTTTTTTTGACAGACAGTGTATATAAAATCAAATTGTGAGGAAAAAAGTGGCAGCTAAAACAGTTTGATCTTGTCTTTAAGGGAAATTTTGGCAGTGTGGAGATGTGCCGTTATGACCCCCTTCAAGATAACACGGGAGAAGTCGTGGCTGTGAAAAAGCTTCAGCACAGCACTGCAGAGCACATACGGGACTTTGAGCGCGAGATTGAGATCCTAAAATCCCTCCAGCATGACAACATCGTCAAGTACAAGGGTGTTTGTTACAGCGCAGGTACCTCTAATCAACATTTTTCTTGCTCGGCTTAGACTTGACTACTAGACAAACGTACATTTTTCTTTGCCAAACTGTTTATTAGTGTGTATTAACATTAGTGTGTTTTTATAAGTATTGATACCCTCAAGTGAAAGCAGGTGTCATTGTTCAAATCTTTGATCATTTTTGTCATATAAAGGTAAGGATGTATCTATTAGAGTCACTTAAATAAACAGAAGTCAGATAAATTTAAATAATTTCATGTTTTAGTTTTGTAGTACAGCTCTTGGCCTGTCTGTGTTTAGCAGTGACTTCATGCTTGAAGTACAAGTGAAACAATGGTTTTGAAGTTCAGCTCAGAAAAGGGCCAGATTGTGTGTAAATAATGACTCTTTCCAGTTAAAAGTTATCCAGCAGTGAACCGCTTTAGAAAATATATTCTGTACTAAAATTAGCGCAGAATTAGTGTGTGTGTGTGTGTGTGTGTGTGTGTGTGTGTGTGTGTGTGGGTGTGTGTGTGTGTGTGTGTGTGTGTGTGTGT
>JAOWBL010002385.1:0-13756 GCA_028564865.1 Zenarchopterus dispar
TGGCCTCTGGTAGAGGACCCGAGCTTAGAAGGGACACCACCCACGGAGGGTGAGGAACGAGTTTTGTTTTTTTTTTTAATATATATATATATATATATATATATATATATATATACATACATATGTATATGTATATAAATATACCTTGGATAAAGGTTTTACCAAATCATAGTACTAACCATTAAAATATATGCAGACACAAAAGAAAAAAAAAGAAGGAAAAAAAAGATCAGGGGTTTTCAGCTACATTTGTGGGAATACGAGTTTGCCTTAAATCACCTACGATTCTTTGTAAATCAGAGATGGCCGGAGTGTGGGGGTTATGATTCATTATTCATCGAGTGATTAGCAAACTAAAAGTGAAAAAATTCAACTTTTTATCAGACAGAAAAAAAGGAAGCATTTTACAACATTTTGAGGTTTCGTTTATGTTTACAATGGTTACGTTTTCAAGAAACAGCTTTTTTTTCCATCAGGTAAATGGGAAAAAAATGTTGTTTTTTTCACAAAAAACAAACCTTATATTACATCTCAGTCAGCAATTTCAGGAGATAGAGGCTTGTTAACTGAGCAAGATAAAAGATGCTAAGGATCTCAGCAGGCGAAGGTTGTTGACAAATCTCCCAGGACCTGTAAGAAAAAGAATCTTAAAAAAACAAAGATTGTCTTTTTTTTTCACACCAACCCAATGTCACCTACCGATCCACCTCTTAGGTTGCAATCTATCTGATGCTGGTGATGGTTGGTTTGGAGAAGCTGTTGGCTCCATAGCAGGTGCATTACTATCAGGTCTATTAACATCAGGACCAGCTGCTTTCAGAGCAGGTCCTTTCAGAGCAGGTGCTTCCGGACCAGGAGATGGTGGCTGTTTTGTGGATTCAAAACTGCCATGTGGCTCTGATCCAGCAGGTCCTAGTGTATGAGCACCACTTGGTTGGTCAGGAGAAATGGTCGGTTCAGTGGGTTTGGATGAAGTTGTTTGCTTTGGACTAGCAGGAACACGTTCAGAAATACTTTTTTGCTCTGGAGTGGACAGAAAGCTGGAGTTGTATAAACCTGAAGAAGCTACCACTCTAAAATTACACAGCTCTCTGTCAACATGTGGCAGTGGGTCATTTCCAGCGGCATTAACAGCGAAAGGTTTGTCCTGCTGTATTTCTCTCACTTCAGAGATTTGACTCCCAGGTTCTACAAAATATGAAAAACAAATATATTTTAAAATTATGGAGAAAATATGACCAACAACTTTTATTTATTTATTTAAAATGAAAGAAACATCACACATAATCCTTTAAATACTTATTTCTTTTTGTTGTAAATATTTTATTATTTATTATACATTGTTTCTTTTAATACATACTGCAAGAATACAAGCCATTATAATCGGCATAGTCACAAGTCACGAGTGTTCTGGAACAGTCTGCGGTCAGGAGTTTGTAGCAGCTTGTTCCTGTTTCTAGTGAGGAACTAATACTTCATTTCACTCAGCGCACCCATACACATACATGGTTAAACAGAAAAGGCCTACGTAACCAAGAGCTCTACCATGGAGAATAACAGGATGCAAGAGAAATGACTTCACCACTTTCATAACACCAGAGACAGAGATAGCACTGTGACAGGGCAGATTAGGAAAGGTCATTGTCAGGTTAGGAAGGGTCATTGTCTTTAAACAGCTCTCTCAAGCCAGAAGAAACCGATTCTCCGGGAGAAAAGAGGAACCCCATCTGGAAAAAGAGGAATTCCGCTCGAGAAGAGTGGACCGACAACCTTTTTGCAAAAATACACATTTACATGAGCTTACATCCACATGCACCCACATAGACACACATGAACTGTATCACTATAAAAGGAGGAGGCTTTTTAGAGCAGGCAGATCTTTCAGGCTGAACCTGGGAGCTCTGTACTTCTGTGTATTAGCTGACAGGAGCTAAGGCTAACGAACAGACCTCCTCCAGAGCTTTGTAACCTTTATCTTTTTTTCGTAAACAAAGAATTGTCAAATTCAATCCGATATTCTGGTTTGTCTCTTTTCTTTATGTACTGGAGCAACTTAGACTACTCCTTCTGATAAGATTTTAGGCAACATTTTAAAAGTTTATTCTATTTTAAATCCTTTCCTACATGTCTGGACATGTCTAGCCCTCCCTCTGTTGACTTTTTAAGCACAATGCAGAACTTCAGCTGCACCGTGCCATCATGCAGCTTTTCTGAGCAAGTGACTCCTTCAATAAGGGGATGCACATGCCAACTGCCTTGAGCCCGGGGGGCTCCCTTCTACTCCCCAAATAAATAAAACCCTCCCAACATCAGCGAGAGTTTTGACTGCCGGGACCTTCCACCCTACACATCACATCTTTCTCTGTTTTTCACCCACAGACACAAACACAAACAAACTTTAAGTTTTTAATTGAAAAAAGAAAAGAAAAAACACACAGGTGAGGGGATACCACCTTGCACACCACATATTTCCTTTTTTTTTAATGCACCCAGACACACACTTAATTTAAATTATATATTTTTAAAAAACACCTCTAATTAACTGGGGTGGAAGAAGGATGGCTGAATGATGGTGGGGTGGTTGGGCCCTGCTTGGCTGGGTGGGTCCCGGGGTGGGTGGGTCGGGGGGTTTGGGTTGTTGGTGCGTGTGTCTCCAGTTCAGGGGATGCCCATGGTGGGGTCCTCGGGGGTTTGTGTTGGGCTGAGGCACACCTCGGGTGGTTGACTTGGTGCTTGGGGTGGGCCTGGGGGGGTGCTGCTGGGTGGTGTGGTGTTTTGGTGGCTGGTACATCCTGTTGTGGGGGATACCATCTAGCTGCCCCAGTGTTGCCCTCAGGATGTGGGCTTACACTCTTCTGTTTTGTGTGCTGCCGTTGTGTTGAGGGCAGGTGGTGGGCATCGGCCGCCTTGGACCCATCCCCAGTGCTGGTTGCATTGCCCCTGTTCTCCCTTCCTTCCCCCTCTTCCCCTCTGCCGCTCCCCCCTCCCTCTTTGGTCTGCCATTGGCTGGCGGGAGGGTGGGTGGAGGTGAGCTGCTGTTGCAGGGACGCAGGCTTGTGACCCAAGGGGTTTGGCTTGGGGGGGCCTGGGATGGGGCTAGCAGTTGTGGTCCTGCGCCCCAGGATTTGGACTCTGACCCCAGTTGGTGGTGGCATGGTCCTTGTGGGATTGGGGACCTGGGGACTGTGGGTGCCTCTTGGGCTGTTCTCCCTGCCTGGGTGAGGGGTCGGCCAGGGGTTACATGCTCGTGGGGGATCCAGGGCTGCCAGGGAGGGGGGTTGAGTTGTTGGCAGGTGATGATGACAATAACTACCCTTGTTATTGTTGGTGGTACTTTTACTAATTATAATATCAATAATGATGTTCGGATTAATATTGTTATTGACCCTAGTGTTGTTGTTCTGTCTCTTTTGTCACCATTATTATTATTATATGTGCTTTATTTGTAGGTATGTATACTACTCCTTCTCCGTGTACATATGTAGATGGTCAAGTGGGGATATATGTCTGCATATATGTGTGTAACTGGTTGCCTATGTTTATAATTGAATGTACATACTTGTATGTATGTTTGTGCATGTATGTGCACACATTCAAAAGGTGTATAAACTTAGATACATTCCCTTTTCTCTCTCACACACACACAAACACTTACACACACAGACACACATGCTCACACACACTGTTCTGTTTGTCCCCTTTTCTTTTATGTCTATTTGTCTTTTGCTAGCACGTCTTTCTCCTACTGTAATACATCTCATCACGAAGACACATCATACCAATATTTCTCAATTCCAGTCCTCATGGGCCGCCGTCCTGGAAGTTTTAGATGTTGCCCCGCTTCAGCAAACCTGATTCTCATTAATGGGCATTAACAGGTTATCATCCAGGTCTGAACAGGTGTGTCAATGACACAGCCACTTGTGTCATGGTGTGAAGAAGCAGAGCAACATCTAAAACCTGCAGGGCAGCAGCCCATGAGGACTGGAGTTGAGAAACACTGCATCATATGAACATTACAGTGATCACCACACTACACACACCGCACCCATCACTGTCTTTGTCTTTTTGTCAGTCTTGTGCTTTTGTGTTGCACATTGGTGATTTAGTCCTCCTAGGCTGAATTAGGAAGTTGGACACTAGTAAAATGTGAGATTAGACTGTCAAGAAGGACTGGTGAAGGACACACCACACATTAATGCACCAAATGGAAATGTTTGCTGCAAGAGTAAAATGCATATATATATCCCTTGGATAAAAGTTTTACCAAATCATGGTACTAACTATTAAAATATATGCAGACAAAAAAAATGAATTAGATCCAGGTGAGACCTTAGCTTTAGCAGCTTGCTTCTAGGCTGCATCCAGTGTCTCACACTACTGAAGTGCGAAGGTGATTCCTCTGCTCTGATCCTGCTCAAACCACCATAGTGGGTTTTGTTTTTCATGCTATGAAGCAAACAGGTAGTCTAAAAAACAGACATCAAGTTAAAAAAATTAACATAAGTGTTATTCCTCTGTGAAATTAATTTTCTTTTAGAAAAAAAAATCAGAGAATTACCTATTTCAGACTGGGTAAATTGAATGTCATCTCCCACTCCCCTGCTGTCACACCTAAAAAAATAAATTAAAAAAACCCTCATTGTTTAGGGTGTTTTTTTTTTATTCCACATTTACATATCACATTAAGACAGGAAAGAAATAAAAATATTACTCACCTCTGAAAACATTTTCTTCTTCTTCTTCCTCTTTCACATCCTCAGCATGCACTTTTGCTTTGTGAATGAATTTCTTCCCTAAATTAATAGCTATTTTAAGCACAGTTTTTTTCTGCCTGATCAGGCAAACATTTTATAGATATGCACCGAATTATGAAATGTTATTTCTACAGCCTACCAAATGACATCTTGACGATCCGGAGTTCTGAAGTAAAACAGGATGTCTTCCTCTACCTTCTGGAGTAACTAAACTTTTCCTCATAAAACATGTGCCCCAAAATGCTTTTTTTCTTTTTTTTTTTCTTTTTTTTTTAAAAAAACCCTACCCCAAACACAGAAGAAACCTCACACTTTTACGACTTTGTCACTGGTTTTTATTGCAGCTTCAGTTACACAGAAACACCACACTTAAAATTTAATAACTTAATAACACCACACCACTTGATAATTTTCTCTGTTCTTCTCCTTAAAGACCAGACATGTCAACTATCAGATGGAATGTCACAAGCATTTTATGTGTTTCCAATTCACTTTAATAAAACTTATCACAAGCAAACACACACATCCACGCAGCTACTATAAAGGACCTCACATTTGTTTTTACTTTAACATTGTTATGGTTTTAAATTGGCAGCTAATGGCAAACCCTCTCCCTGCAGTGAGAGGCGGAGTGATCTCCGGGAACACGGAAGCCGGCCAGCTGCAGATCATATACTCCAATTAGACGCCTTTATAAACCACTCACCACTGATTCCCAGTGCGGGATTATTAGCTCCGAATACTCCACGCCGCAAATGTGTTCCCCGAGATCACCCGCTGTACTTCACGTGTCAAGGTTATGAATACCTTCGCTATTGAATTTTGAATTGTTACTCACATTGATGGTGTTTTTTTGTGTGCATGAAGCTGACGTGTTGGAGAAGCCCTTGTCGGCCGAAGTTTTTTGTACTGGATTATTGGAACGTCTCGAAAGGCTGTTGGAAATAAATCTCCAACAAACCGACTCCACATTTGGGTCCGAGTATCCTTACCAACCCGTGACAAACATAGCTGTTATAAGATACCTCCCTCTCTGTGCTTAACCTCAGAATCCACCTTACCCCCAGAATCCACCTTACCCCCTGCTCTCCGTACCTCTCAGGATCAAAAATCCCCTATCGAGTGCACATATCATATCTGAATTAGGATCAAAAACCACCTGTCAAATTCATTTGATTTATACGATTTAGGGTCAAAGGTCAAACATGTGTACTACTACTGTCTACTAATGTTCTGTCTACTAATTTGACGTAACATGTCCCTTTACCTCTCTCTTATCAAAGCCAGATGTTTTTCTAATATATGGCCTAGCAAAAAAAAAAAACAATGGCTTTCCCTCACATCTGTCTTAGCTGAACATTTTTTAAATACTCAGTGAATTTACATTGCTTGAACACACAGCAACTGAGAGTCCTTTAGGCATTTCTTGGGGGATGATGAAACAGTTATTTTTTGTCCCTTTTGTTAAAAAAAAAAAAATCCAGTATGCCCATACAAATCTGCTCCTGGACATGCTAACTGTCTTGTTGACATTGTTATGGCTTTAATGTATACAGCACACAACAATGTCCCAACAACACAGAAGCTCTGTGGTTTCATTTATAGGTAATGTCAAAGGAAGCATAGGGGGCTACTAAAAGATAATGCAGCTATTCTACACTGGAATGTCTGCTCAGGTTATTGCTGAGGAATATATAGAGTATGGAGTGTTGCCACATAAACAGGAAGCTCAATTATGTTCAGATGTCTACTTTATGAGGCCTATAATGATGGTACAGTTTAACAGAATTACAAATTCTATATGAGTACAGTTGTGACCACTCATGTCTGCTTCAAAACAATGCAAGCAGTGTACCCATCTTTTAGTCCCATCCACACATCCTGAGTCTAATCCCCTAGCAATTCATAAATACTGGCAAAATGATACCTAAAACATATGAAGTGCTTTAACTGAGTGCACTGTTGGTGAATGACTTTATGGTAGGTGCCTGTTGATTGATTTTATGGTAGGGACTTTTAGCTATATAAATTGTTCCTTTATCTGCGGTCATTAGCATTCCCTTTTGCTGTTTGTGTACTGATAACACCTTTTATGGATTGATTACCTGTAACCAAATGGGTAGATGTTTCTTGGCAGCTTCACACTCACATGCCTGTAAACCACAATGTAACCTTCCCTTTTTAGAGAAAACAATAAATGAATATTGTTCTGTTGATTCAGGGCCACTCTCAGCCAACTCTTAAAGGTGACTGAACGGTGGTCAGCATGCTAACAGTAAACTGATTCTCTGTATTAATGTCTTTTGTTATAACTGATTGATGTATTAAATCCTGTTAAACTTAATATTGATTCTTTTGCTGTTTTATTACTGAGGTTGATCCTGCCTGGATAAACAAAGATGTGATTGCGACAGCACAGGTTGGAGGTCTTCATTAGGTAGATTGTGTCAGAAAACACTAACAGTAGGAGCTCTCAAACATACCTCACATAAACATTTAGGAGCTCAATAAATAAACACATTTAGGAGTTTCTCTGAGATATTTTTCACTTTCTACAGGTGGGCTTCTTCTGAAATGCAGTACAAATGTTCTGAAATATACAGTGTTATCAAAATACTGCAAATCATAAGCACTGAGTGATATCACTGTGGCTCAGCCCATCTGTAAATTTAGTTTATTATGTCTGGGTGTTTTTTTTTTGTTTGTTTTGTTTTGTTTGCGTTCTACGTTCACTATATCTAATCATCCACTAAGTAATATCATGTTTTCTTTTGTAAATTACAACATGTGCATGTTATGAGGAAGCTACTCTAGGCAACAAGTGAAATTAACCTAATTACAGTGGTGCAATGAAAGCAAGCAGCCACATCAAAGAGTGGTTAGCGATGAAAAGAGGAGCGTAATTTTCCATTACTTGATTAAAAACAGACTTAAATGAACCTGTGGGGATGCAGACATAGGACTTGGAGTCACACTTGGCCACAGACAAGAAGCAGTCTGTGCCACAGAAATCCTGAGTGACCAGATACTAAGTTCCACAAATAGATGGGTGTCAGTGGGGGCTCAGCTAAGATTCCTCTGACTGCAATTGCGCTTTGCAAAGAAAACTCATTGTGCCAGCAGCCAAAGAGAAAAAAATTCCATTTGAATTTTTTTAAAAAGGCTTCTGCTGACTGCACAATTGTTGCAGTCTTGTAAGATCATTACATCTCACACTGTACGACTCGGATCTGTTTAATCTTAAGTAAGATGTGAAGAATGGTGAACATGGCCTACATGATGATTCCCCCTTGTGTTGTACAGTAGCTAGGTGGAATTTTTTTCTCATGTTTCAACTTTAATCCCTCATATCCTCAAGGTCCCAGCAATGTCAATCCAGATGCCCTGTCCAGCTGAATTCATACTAGCGTTTGACCTTCATGCTTTAAACAGGAAAATGGTTGTTATGTTTACATCCATAATACAGATATCCAAAAAAAAAAAGCTCAACAAGCAGATACATACAGAGATAGACAGGGATGCCACCAGGGAGTCTGGGTTCTGTAAATAAAAAGATCCTTCATAATTGCTATTACTACACTGTCATCACCAAAATGAAACATAATTGGCCTTTATATAAAAACACTGTTGTGTTACATCCCTGAAAACTGCAAATAAACAATCACACTATAATAAAAATATTTCCTTACACCTGGTCCTCTGAAAATGAATCCAGTGTACTGCTCTCACTCCCTTCTTTCATCTGTCCTTCCTTCCTCTTTACCAGTACTTTCATAACTGCTTTCTTGTAATATCATCCTCAATGACATATTTCAGCATTTATATGGCATGCAGCACTGATATGAGGTTCCTTCCCTTCTTTTAACCACAAAAAAACCCCCCTGTGTTTTCAAGAGTGCTTTTGAAGCCTCTTTATCCTCGCATTGTGTGGCGCCATGCTGCAAAGAGCCAGAACACGTAGGAGTGGAACCTGGCTGAACCTACTTGCCTTATTGCAGGCACAGGTAGAATTACATAAGTTAAGCCAGCCACGCTAAAATAGGTGTGATGATAATTACTATCACTTTACATTCAATCTGATCAAGCTGTTCAAACTTCCTCATTTCATCTGTCAAAACTGAAACAGCATCCAAAATGAGCATTGCCAGAACTAAAAAAAGGACAAGCAGACTGCAAGCTCAGGAACTTAGCTTGCTGCCTGCAGGGATAGACCCAGTGCAGTTGGGCAAGCCCACCAGCCTCAGCTTGTGTGTTGCAGGCTGATTGACTGCAGATCCTAGAAGTGTCCTGAAATGATCATGGCTCCCAGCACCCTAAGCTGATCCATGCTGGAGGAGTTGTGGAGTTGTCAGTGAACGTTTGCAGCAGGACCTCCCATTTCAAATGTCTTTTAGGTGAACTCAGAAATGACACAACATGGAGGTCAGAAGAGATTTGACTCGGTTTTGGAGTCAGCCCCCAGTGGTCAGTCGAGTTACTGTGACTTTTCTTTTTTGCACATAAGATTCATGCCTGAAGTTGGAATGTCTGTGCTTGGATTAAGAAACACCATAAAAAATTCACATTTTTGAATAAATTTAAATTTAAATTGCTACTAATGATTGCTTGAAAATAATTTAAACTTGCAAGAACATGAGCTCATTTGATTCCACGTTCTCATGAACATCATACAAGGATGTTGAGGTCAAAGTACCCTCTCCAGCTGTTTCTGAATTCATTGATGCCACACATTAACTTAATAGTTAACTGGAAAATAAATTTAATATTGCTTCAAAGTCAAATATAGGTATCCCAGACCACTGCAAGCGATAGGCAGGGGTACACCCTGGACAGGTCGCCAATTATTTCCAACTTATTTCAGAGCTTATTCTCTCTCCATCTTCAGACTGAGGGTGGAAATGCAAGTAAGAAGAGAAGGGGAGGGGAGGAACACTAATGAAGCCTAATTAGAAAAATTAGATATGGGGGTAGTGACTCCCACTATAGTAGCAGCTCTGATCTGACAGCTAGTGTTCTTCACCCAGTACATTTAATGCAATACTACTATACTGTAGTTATGTCATGCTTTTATAACCAACGATAACCCTTTAAAATGCTGAATAAAATACTATACATTTAAATCTACTGGGTGTTAACCTTTTTCCACTATTCGTCCTCCATCTCAGTACAGATATTTGCATTTTATCCTTTGTATTTTCTTGAAATCCCTTTAAATGAAAAGATAAATGAGTCTGAGGAGATGTGACCACAATTGGTAAGGAAATAACATTTACTCTTCCTCAAGTATCACCTAATTCAAATTTTCACAACCAGTGAGGACACCTTCTAACCTTTTATTACTACCTCCCTTCAAAACTAAACATGCAGTTGGCTACATCATTAAGTATAAATCTTCATTTCATGCTGTCTACACAAGAAAAGCATCAGAGAATATGAATTTTTTATGTTGCATTTTGCACCAGATACTGCTTTCAGGCATAAAACCTGTTTTCTTCACTAGTTTGCAGCACAGCAGCAGGAAAAAATTCAGACCAATCCTTAAAGCAGCGATTTAAAGATCTGACTGCCAAAAATGACTTGGAATTTGTTCTTCTTTTGCAACAAATAATTGCTTAAAAATAGCTGAATATGTATGAATTGCCCTCTGAAAGAAACAGAGCAAAAAACCTTATAACAGTTTAGAGCTGTGGATTAGCATTAAAACAGTTTTCTGCCCTGTGGTTATACATTTTAACTCTGTCTCTCAATGTGTTACTGAGAAAGTGGTTTAGGAGCATGAGGCTTGGTTAGTTTAGTTTCTAAATCCCCTGCAGGTCATCCATCGGCAAACTGGAGAATCTAACATCAATGGGATTAACACAAGAAAGATAGCTGTGGTTGGCACCATAAATCCAAAGGCATGTCAGGTGGAACATTGGCGTTTGTCTGGCAGTGAGGAATGGAGAAGGAAAACTTATTCTATTTTTACTTCAACCTCACAGAGGACTCCCACACAAAAACGGCAGGTTTGGAAGGAGAAGAGTTGCAAAGATGAATTAGTTTCAAATGAAAGGCAAGAAGATGAGCAGAACAGAAAACAGAAAGCTATTTTCAGACAAAGAGAGAGGAGAGGCTGAGTACAAACCTGTGTCCTTGATATTGATATCAGTGAAGCACATCTGTTGAACATCTCGCCCATAGAGGCAACCATCTCAATGATCATTTGGTTATTAACAAAGAGTAAGCCTCATTCCTATTGAGACTGATGGAGATGATGGTCAATATTTCATTTATTATCCATAAATCATGCTGACTTCTGTAAAGAAAAGAAGGTATATCTGGATCTGTAGTTGATAGTTCCATAATCACTAAATTAATCAATCTTTTAGCCATGTTTTTGTCAAAGATAACACCTAAGGATGTGTTCACATATGCAGTTAGAAACTTTTGGTTCAGAAGAAAACAGAAATTTATACATTTTAGTTTGGTTCACTAGTAGAAAGTGCAGGTCTTAAGGCTTTAACGACACATCAGAGGCTTCATGTCTGAAAATCATCAGAAAGCACAGACTTCTCATGCAAATGCACTGTGGGAAACACAGACTTTAGGGTGTAATTTTGTATTACAGCAAGTCCCTGGGTAATACTAGTCCCAAGTAAATCCAGCATAAGAGGATAATTCATTTTAACAACACCGCAGATAAGACAGAAAATATGAAAAAGCATAACATGGCCACCTTGAGGGAATTGAATTTCAGTAATATATTAGCATGAGGACTGCCCTGTGACTGGCACGTTAAATATCATGGTAAGATGGTGACACTTTCTGTACAGCAACTGTCACAAAGGAGAAACATCTGCTTCCATTTCACTGTCAGCAGGGGTGACTGAGCGAAGCTTACTAAAGTGTACCTCATCATCCAAAATGAGAGAGTGTTCTGGGAAATGTCAGGAAAACCCATCTACGCCTTTCACCACTGTACTGGAGAGCTGTCACTATTCCAGAGTTGAGAGCCACTAATCTAGCCTGACAAAAGAACATCGACAGTCTGGAAGCCCTGACATGTGCCAAGGTGGCTGCAGATGGGGAAGGCGGGCCTCTTGCTAAAAAAAAAACAAAAAAACAAAACACAACCTTCCACTTATCAGTCACATCTTTGTGAAAGTACATTTTATAGCTTCTAAAATGACGATGTCAAATGTTTTTATTTAATGATGATCTCTCTATTTAGTGTGTTGCATTTGAAGACCCTCTTATCACCCTTTCCCTCCCCTTGTCCCCTTTTTTCTGTGTTTATTTGGTGTTGCTATCAGTTGGACTTGTCAGCCTCCATGGAGGCTGACAGCCTGTCAATCTAAGCTCCTTTTAACACAGAACAGCACTGCAAAGATGTTTTACTGGCATTGTGCTATGCAAATTGTTTTAAAAACAGCCCTGTGCATGCTTTGACTATTATCAAAATTTTGATAAAAATTTTTTGTGCCTGTATTTTCTATTTATCTGCTCTCTATAGAAAAAATGAAAAACTATCATATTTTGTATTATATTTTGAATGTATATTTTTCTTTTTCTCCATTTATCTCATCCAGGAACCCATCTTTTCCAATCATCTACAGTGACAACAAAATGTGTATGAATGTTTTGTAATTTACTTTATGTGCGTGTGTGTGTGTGTTTGTGCTTATTTAACAGATTTGATTGATTTTTTCTTTTATCTAAGCTGGTAACACAGAAACAATTACAGTCTGTGCTGTCTTGAACAAACCCATTAAAACATTTGCATTATTGTAAGAAAAAGTCAATTAAGCCTTGGTCTTAATGCCCAATTGAACCTAGTTTGCCAGTAATGATGTCCAGCTTTTGGTTGCTCTGAAGCATCCATCCATCCATCCATCTTCTTCCGCTTTTTCTGAGGTCGGGTCGCAGGGGCAGTAGCCTCAGCAGGGAGGCCCAGACTTCCTTCTCCCACGCCACTTTGTCCAGCTCATCTGAGGGGATCCCAAGGCGATCCCAGACCAGCCGAGAGACATAGTCTCTCCAACATGTCCTGGGTCTTCCCCGGAGTCTCCTCCCACTTGGACATGCCCGGAAAATCTCACCAGGTAGGCAAGAGGCATCCTTACCAGATGCCTGAGCCACCTCATCTGGTTCCTCTCAATGCGGAGGAGCAGCGGCTCTACTCTGAGCCCCTCCCGGATGACCGAGCTTCTCACCCTATCTCTAAGGAAGATCCCGGCCACCCTGCAAAGGAAACTCATTTCCGCCGCTTGTATCCGTGATCTTGTTCTTTCGGACACGACCCACAGTTCGTGACCATAGGTGAGGGTAGGAATGTAGACTGACTGGTAAATCGACAGCTTTGCCTTTCGGCTCAGCTCCTTCTTCACCATGATGGACCAATACAGAGTCTGCATCACTGCAGACGCTGCACCAATCCGCCTATCAATCTCCCACTCCATCCTTCCCTCATTCGTGAACAAGACACCAAGATACTTGAACTCCTCCACTTGGGGCAGCACCTGATTCCTGATCCACGGTCGAAACAAAAACCACACTCCTCCTCCTGTATCCGAGATTTGACAATCCGGCGGACCCTCCTCCCCAGTACTCCCGAATAGACCTTCCCAGGGAGGCTGAGGAGTGTGATCCCTCTGTAGTTGGAACACCCACAACATCCAGAGGACTAAGAAACTCAGGGTGGATCTCATCCAACCCCGGTGCCCTGCCACACAGGAGTTTCTCAACCACCTCGGCAACCTCGGCCCCAGAGAAAGATGATCCTACCTCCAAACTCAAAGGGTCTGCTTCCTCATAGGAAGGCACGTCGGTGGGATTGAGGAGGTCTTCAAAGTATTCCCTCCACCGACTCACAACGTCCCGAGTTGAGGTCAACAGAGCACCATCTCCACCACACACAGTGTTGGTGGTGCACTGCTTCCCCTTCCTGAGCCGCCGGATGGTGGACCAGAACCTTTTTGAAGCCATCCGGAAGTCCTTCTCCATGGTCTCTCCGAACTCCT
>JAOWBL010002386.1:0-12242 GCA_028564865.1 Zenarchopterus dispar
GGGATAGGCTCCAGCAGACCCCCGTGACCCAGAAATGGAACAACGGGTTTAGAAAATGGATGGATGGATGTATATATATATATACACATACATATATATACATGTATATATATATATATATACATGTATATATATATATATATATATATATGTATATATATATATATATATACACACACACACATAGTAAAATGTAGGAATAATGATAGATTTTTTTTCTCTCTCTTGGCGTTGAAGTGACATAATTTGAGTTAATTGGATGTATTTTAAGAAACATCTTCCCCTCTTTACATAACATCATTAGCAAAAAAAACAAAACTCTTCTAAGAAATTGTGGAAATCCACAGATTTCTCTCCATGAAGGAGTTTTTGGTACAAAATGTTGCTGCAAATGAAAAATAGCAAAATATCTTGCTAAGATGTAAAGATGTGGCCTGAAACCAGGAAAAGAGCAGAATTATCCACGGTAACGTGGTGAGTGGAAAGACCACACAGTTTGGAGAAACTCACCGCTCCAAAACCACTTTAGGAAAAGTCAGAACATACGTCTTCACCCATGAAATGGACAGTGATACAAAGACCTCTTCTTCTTCTTGTCCTTCGTTTGGCTTTTCAAATTAGTGGATGCCCCTGTGGACCATCTACTTCCATCTTACCTTGTCTTCTGACTCTTCCTCCGTCCTACGGACCAACTACACCTCCTCTTTCTCCACCACCAGCCTGGCAGCTCCCTCTCAAACATCCCTCCTCAAATAAATAAATAAAAAGGATTCACTATCCCTTCTCCTTATGTGTCCAAACTGTCTGCATCTTGTCTCTCTTACCTTGTCTCCAAGACACCAAATTCAGGTCGTTCCTCTGATGTTCTTGTTTTCAATTCCATCCTCCCATGTCACTCAAAAAATAAAAACATCTGAGCATCTTCACTTCCACAACCTCCACCTCTGCTTCCTGTCTCTTCATCAATGCCACCATCTCCAAGCTTGATCTCATCAGGTTTAGTCTCTCTGCCACTCCTCTACATCAGATACCTTCACTCATCTCCACTAACTCCACCTCTTTTTAACACTCAGCGTTCCTCTGAACATATGAGTCCAAGTATTTCAAACTTCTGAACCTTCTTCACTTCTACTCTTACCTGCTGAAGGTCAGGATTCAGTTCTTGAGGCTTGGATCGAGACAAGTGGACTTCCTTTTCTTTGTTTTTGAAACCACCTTGGTAGGAGATTGTTGGTGTTTGCTCGGTGAAATCCTCCACAAACATGGTTGTTCATATTTGCTTTTTTTTTCTCCATGGCCTCAGATGTTGCTTCTTCACACTACTTTATTTACTCTACATGTGCACGTTGACTAATGGATGTAAAAATATGTCGACAAGTCTGGCAGCAAAGTTCAATAAGTAATATAGTTTATTCGATGGATGATACACATGACGGCTCTCAATCGCTTCATGCACCGTTAGATAAGAACATCTGAGGTATCTACAGCTGGGATGAGGTCCATGACCCCGATCACGCCACGCCTCCATTATCTTGGATCAATCTGGTAGAAAAAAAACTGATTATTGGATGTATCAGGTGCTACCATTCAGCTCTTTCTTTCAGGGGAAAACAAGAAATTCAAGTTCGATTTCAAAGCTTTTGTTCGTGCATTCATGATCTTTTTGAACATGTGAAATGTTACGACTTCATGAGTGATGCTTTTTTAAATATTTATTTAGTGCATCTTCGCCATGCAATTATGTCACAAAACATGAAAAAAAAAAAAAAGAAAGAAAATCAGATTCAGCCTCGCGTGGACGATAGTGTGTTAATCTATCCCTGCCACTCTTTGTTTTGGCCTCAGCTGGCCTGAACCGAGCCAAATAAAGCTGCTTTAACAGAGATGTGGCCCAGATACAGCTCCAGATCCGTATCACCGCACGTCTGGATTTGGTATTTTCCTCCTGCTCCCCTTTCCTTCAGCTTATTGTGACTACTGCTCCGAGTCTGATAATATTTGATGCCACCTGCTGTACTTTTGCAAATCCTGATGATGAAAAGGTGCCAGAAGTGGAGCAGAACAAAGACGCCTCCCTCCAGAGCCGTGATGAGGAAGCGGTGAAGGAGTGGGCTCAGACTGAAGGTATGCTGGCAAATTAGCAAAGTGGGGGGGGGGGTCAAGACTCAAAAGGAGACCGGGTCCTTAATTCTGCCACCTGAGCCACCTGCTGTGCATTGATTAGAGGACTGCTGAGACATCGCGTTTCCATTGGCAACCTTGGCACATTTGCCAGTGACACAGAAGAGACAATCAAAAAAGAGACGGTCTGAGGGAAACGGCACAAAGGAGGAAATAAAAAAAAAAAAAGAGAAAATGAATCATGAGAGGCTGAAAAACAGACGAGTCTGATCAGCGTTTAGGGGCTTGGCTCCTCTCGCAGCCTTCAGATGGAGTCTGGATTGAAGTGAACTTTGGCTCTGGACTCAGACCCCTCTGACGAACGTGCCCCCACTTGGACTGCATTTCTTTATTTATTGCTCATTTTCTACTCTAATCATCCAATTCTCCGTTTTTTGGGGGTTTTTTTCACGTTTTCCTCAGAGTCGAGGACTAAATACTTGCTCTCGACTGATGGGCTTTAGAGCTGATCCAGGGCACTGATCCAGGCATCAAACCCAATCCCAACCCTGCGCCGATGTAGCATCAGCTCCAGAATTAAAGCTTAATGACGTAACATCAGGTTAAATCTATTTTTACTCATATTTGATCCCCACTGGCTCCACACCTTGAAGCACAGGTACATACTGTAAGGCTGTCTCATTATGACATCACCAGCAAGTGGGACCAGCTCTTTAAAAACAGATATTGTGGCTCAGGTGTGTGCTAACAGGATGCCAAAGGGCAATCGTCTCAGAGGTACAATTATTGCTGCCCATCATCTCAGAGAGGTTTTTGGGGCCATTTCCAGCCAATTTGGAGTCCATCCTTCCTCCTTGAGAGAGGTTATTGACAGGTGAAAAACTTCAGAGACACTTCGCAATAGTCCCAGGAGTGGACGTCCAAGCAAGTTTACGAAAAGGTCAAATTGTGCAATTCTCAGAGAAATGAAGAAAAAGAACGAAGTTAAACTAAAGAACTACACCCCACAAGAATACGACTGAACAGTTTGAGTTATTCGGTTCACTTGAGCTTTATTTATAAAGTGCCAAATCATCACAAATGTCATCTTCAACTATTTTCAGTTTAGTCCAATTGATACAGAACCAAGAGATTAAAAATAATAATTATTACTTTGCTAATTAATACGATCCACCATCCTGAACAAGCACCAGGCGACTGTGGAGAAAAACAAAAAACCTCCCCTTTAACAGGAAGAAAGAGTTGACTCAGGTAGAGTGGGTGTTGTAGGGTAGGTGGGAGGTAAATCAGGAGAGTACAGGAACTGGTGAAGGGTGGAGGTTGTGCTGGAGGAAGCCGTTTGCTGGGCAGGTGACCCGAAGTACAGGTGAGGAGAGTAATCAGTGAGCAGGTAATCACGTAGGACAGACGTATTTCTAGCGAGACAACAAATGTTACTCTCTTCACAGCCTTCAACAGGTAGAGCTTTTACAAGGAGCCGGAGAGCATCTCAGGTGGAGTAAATACTGCTGCTGATGAGATTGAGTTCAGGTGTGCAGTCTGGCTGCTGCGCTGTGGACACGCCCACCGGATCACAACAGGAAGGTATCTGCCTCGACCGGTTAGAGGCTGAGAGGAGAGGAAGGAGAAGAGAGCTGTGAAAACAAAACTAACACCTGCTGGGAAGCAGGAACATGAAACAACAACAATAGTGTCATTAATAGAGTTGGAGAAGTTCAGGTCACCTGAGCCCTCCCGAGGTAGACCAGGTATCTGCTTCCTGAACACAAACTGACAGCAGGTTCCAGAGGAGAGGAACCTGATAACCGAGGGCTCGACCTCCTCTTCTAGCTTCAGATAAATACATCAAACTTTATTGATCCCACAGCGGGGAAATTCACTGCCCACAGCAGCTCGAAAAAAAAAAAAGAAAGAAAAAATCAAAATCAAATACTATATACAGAAATATACATAAAAATAAAATAAATAATAATAATAATATGTCCTATATACGTATTAACAACTGTGCTGGGTTTGTGAAGTTATTTCACATCTGGAAAGTGATATCGCTCCTCATCATGTTTTTAAAGGAGGGTTAACTTTTACTTCTCCTTCAGTGTATGAGCTTGAAGTCAAGAGATGGCTGAAAAAGGTTTCTTGTTACTATTTTATGGAAACAGTTTTCACAAACTGAGAGAGCTGCACGGAAGTCCTTCACGAGCCAAAATATCCACGGCCCGTCTCGAAGGTAACCCAGAAACTGGAAGATTTGCCTCATAAGGAAGAGGTGTGACATCAGACTGTTTCCTAAGTTTTTTTTTTTTGTGCCAAACCATGATATTTTCCTAAACCTAACCAAATGGTGCCTAAAAATTTTTAACATTAACTTCTTCTACTACTACTACTTCTTATTCTACTACTACTTCTACTGCTTCTATTACTACTACTTCTTCTTTTCTACTACTACTACTAATTCTTCTTCTACTTCTACTACTTCTTTTCTACTACTACTACTACTACTTCTTTTCTACTACTTCTACTAAATCTTCTTCTACTACTACTTCTACTACTACTTCTTCTTTTCTACTACTACTACTACTAATTCTTCTTCTTCTACTACTACTTCTTATTCTACTACTACTTCTACTGCTTCTATTACTACTACTTCTTTTCTACTACTACTACTAATTCTTCTTCTACTTCTACTACTTCTTTTCTACTTCTACTACTACTTCTTCTTTTCTACTACTACTACTAATTCTTCTTCTACTTCTACTACTTCTTTTCTACTACTTCTTCTACTAAATCTTCTTCTACTACTACTTCTACTGCTACTACTTCTTTTCTACTACTTCTTCTTCTACTAATGCTTCTGCTTCTACCATTTCTACTGCTACTACTTCTTCTACTACTACTTCTACTACTTCTTCTTCTACTACTATTTCTACTGATTCTACTTCTACTACTTCTACTACTACTTCTTCTTCTACTTCTTTTCTACTACTGCTTCTTCTTCTACTACTTCTTCTACTACTAATTCTTCTTCTACTACTAATTCTACTAGCACTACTTCTTCTACTTCTTTTCTACTACTACTACTTCTACTTCTTCTCTACTACTACTTCTTTTCTTTTCTACTAATTCTTCTTCTACAACTACTACTACTTCTTCTTCTACTACTTCTTCTACTGCTACTACTTCTTCTTCTACTTCTTTTCTACTACTACTTCTTCTTCTACTTCTTTTTTACTTCTACTTCTTTTCTACTTCTTCTACTTCTTTTCTACTACTACTTCTTCTACTGTTTTTTCTTCTTCTACTAATTCTTCTTCTACTACTTCTTCTTAAGAGTGTTTTCCATGATCAATTCCAGATTTTGTAATTTTAAGGGAAACAAAAACATACTGGAAGCGCAACAAAACGAGGAACAAAGGCAAATTCAACACAATAAAATAGGAAATAAACGCAGGGGTAAGCAGGAGAAGAACTGCTTATATAAAAAAAATAAAACATAACAGTTTTACTAAAGCAGCTGACATATTAATAATAAAAAACGAACAAAACCAGAAGATTTCAACAAAACATGACAACAGAACCCATAAACCGTGACAGGAAAACTCCCAATTACGTCTGAAGAGCAGAAAAAGAGGAAGTTCGACAGCGTGAGACTGAAAAAGTGAGGAGTTATGGAAAAATGAGAGTGAGAGAGAGAAAAACTAAGAGATGAATAAATGCAGGAGCCACAGACGGACAGATGGATGAAAACTGGGGCAGAGAGATGAAGCTAATATATTAGCATGACGTGAAAGCCAAATTCGGGTCTTCATGGAAACAAACAAACATCTGCAATCTGAAGGTTATCTCCTGATCGTGATGGGATCCTTTCTTCTTCCTGCCTTCTAAAGCCGAGATAGAGCGGTGTGAATTAGCTCTTCCCCTTGCTTTTACTCTGTTTCCACACATCCCATTTGATGGCGAGATGAAAAGAAATGGACTGAGAAAGTGCCAGGAGGAAATTTCTCAAAGGCGCTGAATTTTGATGATATCCAATCTTCATGTGGAGATAAGGGCTCGGAGGAAATGGAGGCCCGGTCGCAGCCAAATCACCCGGGCCTTACCAAAAACTTGCATCACTCATATGGAAATGTCTTTTTTCATGTCTTTTTGAAAAAGTTGATTTATTTTAGATTCGATGAGTTTGTGAACTAGAATGTCAGTTATTAAAACGGGTTAGAAAAAAAAAAGAAGAAACGGGGGAAACGCTTTGCTCTTTTATTTTTGTTTACTTTTTACTATTTTGAGGAAATTATGTTCGGCTTGCTGCGTAAGCAATAATCCAAAACAAGTGTTAGAAGAAGAAGAAGAGGAAAAGGAAGAGGTCGAAGAGGAAGAAAAAGAAGGGGAAGAAGAAGATGAGGAAGAAGAAGAGAAAGAAGAGGAAAAAAGAAATGGAGGAAGAGGAGGAAGAATACGAAGAGGAGGAAGAAGATGAAGAGGAGGATGGAGAAGAGAAAATAGAAGATGGAGAGGAAACGGAAGGGGAGGAAGAAGAAAAGGAAGACGACGAAGAGGAAGAAAAAGAGGAGGAAGAAGAAGAAAAGGAAGAAGAAGAGAGAGAAGAAGAGGAGGAAGAGGAAAAAGAAATGGAGGAAGAGGAGGAAGAAGAATCGGAAGAGGAGGAAGAGGAAGAAGAAGATGAAGAGGAGAAGAAGAGGAGGAAGAAGAAGAGGAGGAAGAAGAAGGAGAGGAAGAAGAGGAAGAGGAAGAAGAAGAGAAAGAAAAAGAGGAGGAAGAGGAAAAAGAAGAAGAGGAGGAAGGAGAAAAGGAAGAGGAGGAGCAAGAAGAGGAAGAAAAAGATGAAGAGGTAGAAGATGAGGAAGAGGAAGAATAAGAGGAAGAAGAAGATGATGAGGTAGAAGATGAGGAAGAGGAAGAAGAAGAGAAAGAAGAAGATGAGGAAGAGGAAAAAGAAGAAGAAGAATTTTATTTGTCCGATGGTGGGGAAATTACATTTTTGCAACAGCAAAGAACAAGAGCAGGTGTAGTTCAGCAAAACAAGACAAAAATTATCTAAGATGAACAAGAGAAATAAATAAATAAAAACGTTAAAGAGTACCCCTGTTTATCCATCCAAGTCTTTGAACACGAGTGTGTACAGTATTAGTGTGTACTGAATTTGTGATGAGTCAGATCATCACACGGGTTTGATGACTGCAGCAGGTGGAGGACGGAGAAACGAAAGCATGACTTGCAGTTTCTGCTCTTCTTTGTGTTTTGTTTTCGGATTTGAAGGATTAAGGCAGTTTGAAGACAAAAAAATCAGGACTTGTACAGGAAAAAATACCTGCATCGATTTACAAACATATCCTCACACATTTACACACACACACACACACACACACACACACACACACACACACCTTCCCACGCTACCAATCTGCTCGTGCCTCATCTTCGTTTTCCCCACAACCAGACGGGACGGACGTCGTCCACATCTCGAGATCACCGTGGACAATAAAAGTCAAGAGACGGGAGGGTGGGGGTCTGGGGGGTACCTGTCAACAAACCATATGTGGGTCTTTCTAACAACGAAGGTGAAAACAAAGGTGGCGTCCGCGGAGATGAGGATGACACACCGGAGCAAAGTGATCAGGGAGGGTCCAGAAAACAACGAGACCCCGTGACTGGACGAGGTTCTGGTCAGGACGGCGGCAGGAGGACGAGGGACCCGTGGACAGAGAGGACACAGGTGTGCTCGGCGCCAGCATGACTCAGCATAAAAATATCACTAAATACTGTGTAAAAGATTTCTCCAGAAATGCAGGTTTGTCCGTCACAGGTTGTGCATTAGTGGCCGCTTTCACTGGAAAACTGAATTCTGCTTTAAAATGGACTTTTATAGTTTCAAAATTGTTACAAACACATTTATAAATATACAAAAAAAACAAAACAAACAAGCAAACTGGCTCCCAGATGCATTTCCTTCCCTTTTACAAGAGTATCATCTTTCAGTTTAAACAGAAAGAGGAAGTGAACCTTTATTTCCCTCCTAAATCACACATACGAAACAAAAACGGAGAAAATTCACACTTTATGCCTCGTTAAAAGACAAACCAACTGCTATTTAATAATCGTTTACTTGTCTGCAAAAAGACACACCAGGTATTGAGTTTATCTTTATATACACGTCATTCAAGTGTGTTTTTTTATTGTAGCAGTGAGGGATGATGGGATATTACCTCACAAAAAGTGTAGATGTTTCACATTAAAACGTTGAAACCATATTTTTGTTTAATAATATTTTTTATATGATAATATAATCAGAGTTGTATTTAAGCATCAAACTGATGGTGATAAGTTCATGCAGACCAGTTTTTAGCTTTTAGGCAAAGAACTGGAGCATCGATATAAGTTAAAATTAAAAAATTAAAGACTATATGGCATTTAAATCTTATTATTTAAACAGTCATATTAACTTTTAAAAAGTAAAATAAATGCAGAAGCTCATATTTGCCTCTAAAGTGTTCAGGAAGCACCACAGAAAGGAAATAAGTCACATAAAACACTTTATACTGAATAAATATAAAATAGGTTATTTCCCACCGGAGCGGGGTTTAAAAACTTTATGTGCTGTCATTCGTTGAAATGTTGATTTAAGTCTTTATTAAAAGCAACTTTGAGATCGAACTAAACTACACTTTTAAAAGATTGTTTTATTACAGAGCTGGGTGGAAAATAAACAGGTAAAAAAAATAGAAAGAAATAGAATTAAGAAAATACAGAATTTAATAAATAAATAAGAAGAATAATCAGAGAGTAATAAAATAAATAAATAAATAGACAGAGGACTCGTCCATTGAACAGCTTTTTATTTTCTTGATCAAATATTTAATAAAGGTGTACGTACAGGTGAGACAAAAGTAGAGACGTTGAGCTTTAATGAAGCCAAACCACCCTCATCAGCACGGTGGTGGAGGGGTCATGAGTGGGGCTTGTTTTCAGGAGTGTCTGTGGGACTTGGGGACCTTCAAGTCGTCGAGTCACCCGTGACGTGAGGCCACTCGTCCAGCAGCTGAAACTGGGCCATAAAACGGGTCGATGATCCCAGAGACACAAACAGAACATCAGAGGAGGCGCAGCAGAAGAAGAAGAAGATGAAGAAGAAAAACAAAAACAAACAAACAGATGTAATGAAATCACCTTTCACATCCAAATACTCAAATACTTGATAAACATTTTAGAGACTTTTATCTATTTAGTTTGGATTTTTGTTTTCTTGTTCGTCTTATTTTGTTTTGTCTTGCTGTACCAAAGTTATTGTTATTGTTCTTCTTCTTCCTCCTCCTCTTCTTCCTCCTCTTCTCCTTCTACCTTTTCTTCCTCCTCCTCTTCTTCCTCCTCTTCTTCTTCTACCTTTTCTTCCTCCTCCTCTTCTTCCTTCTCTTCTTCTTCCTCCTCCTCTTCTGCTTCTTCTTCGTCATCTTCATCCTTTTCCTCTTCTTCTTCCCCTTCTACTCCTCTTCTTCTTCTTCTTCTTCCTCCTCCTCTTCTTCTACTTCCTCATCTTCTTCTTCCTCCTCTTCTTCTTTTTTCTTTTTTCTTCTTCTTTCTTTTTTCTTCTTCTTCCTCCTCTTCTTCCTCTTCCTCCTGCTCCTCCTCTTCCTCTTCTTCTTCTACCTCTTCTTCTTCTTCCTCCTCCTCCTCTTCTTCTACTTCCTCCTCCTCTTCTTCCTCCTCTTCTTCTTCCTCTTCTAGTCCTCTTCTTCTTCCTCTTTCTCCTCTTCTTCTACTTCCTCCTCCTCTTTTTCCTCCTCCTCTTCTTCTTTTTCCTCCTCTTCTTCCTTCTTTTTTCTTCTTCTTCCTCTTCTTCTTCTTTTTGCTCTTCTTCCTCCTCCCCCTCTTCTTCTTCTTCTTCTTCCTCTTTCTCCTCTTCTTCTTCTTCCTCCTCCTCTTCCTCCTCCTCCTCTTCTTCTTCTTCCTCTTCCTCCTCTTCTGCCTCTTCCCCTTCCTCTTCTTCGTCTTTGTAAAATAACAATGCTACACTAGGGGTCCTGGTGTATAGATCGATTTTTTTTTTTTTGCACACGTGCACGTGCACGGTTATCTTTGCAAATACACATGCACATGTGGATGATGCATCGGCTTCCTCTCTCTTGAATATCTGTTTATTGAATAAAGCTTATAAAACCTTTTTTACATGCACGGCTAACTGTCTCAGCGGCGTTACACATCAGGTTCCTGGTAAAACTGTAAATAACAGAAAATTACGTTCTGAAGCTCCATTTTCTGCAACAATAGTGGAGTTCCTGCTGCTTTCACAAATCTGGCTGCTTTGTGTTGGTCATGTTCATTTCCTGCTGATATTCTGATGTTTAGATGCATCATGTTTGTGCACTAATGGTTTTAATTCAGTATTTTGAAAAAAAAAAACATTTACAGACAGTACTTAGTCCTAAAAAAAAAAGAAAAACAGCGGTGTCGTGGTGTTAACGGCGTAAAATCTGCTGCAGGTGTTTGTAGATGTGATGAAGATAATTATAATAATCTTGTGCGTAATCATGGAGCAGAAATGGATCCAAGTGGTTCTGGAAGCGTATCAGCAGCGCTCCGCCAGTTTACCTGAGTGGGTCCATTCAGACGTCCCATAATCATAAAACAAACACAACTACATCAGTGTCGTTGAGAAAAATCAGAAATTCTGTTTACTGGAAAAGTCGCAAGAGAAGATCAAAAATGTTGTAAAAGGTAAAAAAAATGGAATAATTTAAACTCCGTCTGTACTTTAATGAGTTTATTGTATTTCTGATTTCTTTATTTGATTTCTTTTTTTGTGTGTCTCATCCAAATACAGAAACTAAAACGTTAAGACAGAGCGGTTAACTTCGACATTCCAGCTGAGAGAGTTTAAAGCTGAATATAAAAAAAGCTTTAATCACATCCCAGAACCTTGATTAAGTCTTATTAATCACGTTGTAAGTTTTCATCAGCCCAGAACAGCCTGCAGCATCTTCTCAAACCACATCTCTTCATCCCACTTGCAGAGTTTAACAGCACTCTCAAATCAGTCCTTAAATCGATGCAAATATACCTTTTTATTGATAATAGGATTCCACTTATTCAATTTATGCACTTTTATGGATTTTGAAATGTTGTATGTTGTTTATATTATTTTAATTGTTTTTTTAACGCTGAAATTCTTTATTAAGCAGCTAATCTTGAACAATCAGGAAAAAAACAAAACAAAAACTGTTTTAATCTCAGTGAGACCAACCAGGTTAGATAAAGGTTTAATAATAATAATAAAACTTGAATAATGCTGTAATAACTCTTTTCCTCTTTAATAGCATGAATTAGCCCGGTTCTGGATCTGATGTTCATTTCCTGTGTTTGGTACCAACGAAGAAGAAACTGCCTCCAAAACTGGACACCAAACAACGCATCTGAGGCGTCGATATTTGTGTGTGTGTGTGTGTGTGTGTGTGTGTGTGTGTGATGATGATGTCCTGCAAGGGCAAAGTGCCATTGTTTGAGATCCACGTTGCCATGGCGATGCAGAGGGTTTCTTTGTCTCTGACAGCTTTCACTGGAGTGGCAGCTTTGAAAGTACGAGACTGAATCAATAGATGTGATTGACTCCGCCCATCACCATATCTGTCACCCCCCCACCCCCGTGTGAATCCTCAGTGTCACTGCTCTCCACTCATGGGTGGGCTGAAGCCCACTCCAGAAGACAGATCAATAATCAGTCTAACCGTGGCGGCAGATGCCACAGAAGGGTGGGGGGGGGCCGAGCGCTCACCTTTTAACCCCGACGAGTCGTAATGAGAGCGTCCGAGTCCGAGTGGGAGAGGGTGGGGGGGTGTCTGAAACGAGGGAATGGCAGTTAGTCATCCACCCACCCGTCCGTCACTCAGCCGGTCCACGGTGGAGTTGATGTGGGCCCTCTGAGGTCTCGGAGATGAATGATGAAAGGATGACGGACTAGTGGGAAGGCAGGTGAAGGCAGGTGAAGGCACGTGAAGGGAGGTGACGGCAGGTGAAGGCCGGTGAAGGCCGGTGAAGGCAGGTGAAGGCAGGTGAAGGCAGGTGAAGGCAGGTGAAGGCAGGTGAAGGCAGGTGAAGGCAGGTGAAGGCAGGTGAAG
>JAOWBL010002387.1:0-13755 GCA_028564865.1 Zenarchopterus dispar
TATGTATATATATGTGTGTATGTGTATATGTGTATATGTATGTGTGTATATATATATATATATACATATGTATATGTGTGTATATATGTATATATGTATATGTGTGTATATATGTATATATGTATATATGTATAATATATACATTTATAAATATTCTGCAGACAGTTTGCATGTTGTTCTTAATGAAAAATACTAAATTATATTTAGTAAAACATTTAGTAAACAAACATGGAAACATTTTAATTAATGCTAGGTAGGTAAATGAAGAAAAACTGGCACAAGTTGAAGGAAGAAAAATACTGATCAAAAAATAAATATTTTAACAAAACAAAGATACCAGGGAGAAAAGTTAAAAATAGAAGCATAATTTTTGGAACCCCAATGAGGGTAGTTTTAGCGGTTTTAGCGGTTACTAACAAAAGGAGACGGCATATACAGAAGTTATAAAAGCTAATGGCGAGATGTTCTGAAAGCTCAGAGATAAGTACTGAGGAAGATCGATGATCCTATGGATAATGTGATGGTTATTGAGTAAAATAATGATGTCTATTTAAAGCAGGGAGGAGTAAATGAGAAGTCACATGTAAGAATTAAACAGAGACAATGACAGATGAAGATAAAACAGTGGACAGATAAAAATCTTAATTTGCAACGAACCTGCGATCAGTGACAGATGAGATGGAAAATAAACATGAATCAAAAGGAGATTAAAATCTGTGTGGAAGAGAGTCAAGGTTTGATGCAATAAAAAAAATAAAAACACTTAAAGAAACGTGCTATTTAGTATAAAATACAAGGACTTTGCTCATTAATTTTGCACATTAAGTCCTGACATACAGAGAGCCAAAGAACGATAAAGAAGTAAATAAATGAACCCTGCAGACATCAAAATGACCCTCTGATATCATGTAGGCAAGAGAAGACCAGGAGCTCATCTTAACAACATATTTATACAGAGATTGAGTCAAATCAGCTCTCTCTCTCTCTCTGTCTCTCTCTCTCTCTCACATACACACACACACACACACACACAGTTCCATGAGGAGATAGCTGAGGGTTCATAATGAGAAATATAAAAACCTGCTGGGTCTGTTTCATGTGATGATCATTGCTAGAATTGCTTCTGAGAACTCCTAGGAAGCGTTGAATATTTAATTGGGAGTTCGTTTAGACTGAGGTTCAAAAATGACTCAGCAATTTTTCACAGTCGACACAGGACTGCTGCGAATGTGTGTTTGAACAAATCTATGCAGCTCATGCTGACAGAATCCATAACACATTTAGAATTATGTGGATATGAACTGCTCTTTTTTTCTGTAGTTTTTTTTTATATATATGTACGTATTGGGGTCACCAGTATGTCAATGATTGCTAATGATTTGATAATAAAACAGTCACACCACCATCAATGTCTGTTTAATGATGACGTCTCAGTGGTACTGTCAAAACCTTTCTCCGTTATTCGTTGCATCACCTTTGCATCAAATGTGGGCTCACACGTGCACGCTGAAAGCGTCACCATCAGCTCACTTCTGAATGCTGTGACGATGCGTTGGTGAACTGAATTGGGGGTAGGGGTTTTGATGTCATCTTGTGGACACACAGCTAGTGCTAGCCAATGATGTCATACATGGGGGCGGGGCCGTTTCAAAGCACATAGCACAAGCAGCAGGATGTTTAATTGATTATGGCTTAATGAAGATGAATCAGAATCATCACCCATCAACCGCTAATGTGACGCTGTGTTAGTGCACAGTTATTATTATTATTATTATTATTATTATTATTATTATTACAGTCAAATGAATGAACTGTCTTCAATTGGCTTTTGTCTTAAAGGGTACTGATCTTCTCTTACCACAGTATTCTCAAAATCACCTCTTGGATGTTTTAAAACGTCATAATAAAGATTCCTGGAGCTTTCCAGCCAAAGCTAGATCATCTATCCAATTAAAAATGTGTTGTAGGATTCAAAGATTACTGTACACGAGTAAGCTCCAGCTATTCTGAAGGAGTTTTTATTTAATTCTTTTGTTTGTTTGTTTGTTTTAACACATTTCATCTGGATGAACTGGTATCTATCCAACTTGTTCAATATGCTAAATTTTAATATATAAACAATCTATAAACCAGTAAAGACAAATCTATAGAGGAAAAACACAAGCTATAACAGTAGATTGTCTTATGAATTATAACGGTAAAGCAGACTGGTTAGAAGGAAGGTCATGGTTGTAGGAAGTTTATGTTGGTGGATCATAATGTTCATAGATATTCCCTAAAACTGAATTTATCTGGCTGTACTTCCTCTGTAGGCTGAAGACTGCAAATCAATAACAAATATTTGAATAAACTATCCTATCTCCTATCCAAATAGTGAAAATGAGAAACATATCTGAGAAAATTGTCTTGTCTGCAGTTCCCCTTTTTATTACTTAGAGTAAAGTAAATAAACATGTTTCCCGGAGGACTATTTCAGCATTCCCTCTTCTTTTCTGGCTTACTTACTTCATGTCTTCATGTCCATGGTAGAGACTAATGAGTAGGTTATGTCATCAGACTTTTTTTTTTTTTTGGGAGGGGGTCAAAGCTTTGGTGAAGCATCTCCAGTATCTGCAGCTGCTTTCATGGCCTTCCCCTGTGGACTCGGCAGTTTTTGGAAGTTCTGCTTCCAGGACAACATTGTCTTTGGTCTCCCGCTGTGATGTATGTTTTCCCTGCATAGTTCCTACTTCACTTTCAGAAAGAAAAATGTGCCCAAAGAATTAAAAAAAACAGAATAAAAACAATCATAGCTTCTGAATGGCTTGCTGTCCTTCTGAGAAACACGCTCTTTGATGAAAAAGATATTTTTATTCTCAGAAGTAAAGACGGAGGCTTTGCATTTAATTACTTGAAAAGGGGGTTTAGAAGCGGTGAGGAAAGACATTTCATTCCCAATTATGTTACTGTGAAACCAGATGATAAATGTCAGAAGCCTCCTGTTACAAGGAAAATATAAACTTGGGTAATATATCTGGCTTTTAATTGACAAATGTGTATCTAAGGGAGGTTCAGTGGTCAATTACTTTGATTTTCTTCACCCTCCCATGTTATTTGGTGTCAACTAATCCAGTGACAAAATGTCAGTAAATTTTTTTTCCCCCTCATATTCACCAAAACAACGCTGGAGGTTTACAGTTATGTGAGAATATGCAACAACCCACAGAAATCCTTTCACAGATGCATTTCAAGCCTGGACAATGACGGTGGATATTCTCGGCCCTCGGCAGTAAATGAATAATGTACAGTCTCCGGTATTTCCAGCGCTTCTGAGCTTTAAACATCTGCTTCTGTCAACATAATGAACACAGTCAGCAGCAGATGCCTGAAGCCTCCACTCTGAGGTCCTCTCCATTTGACATAACCTTTGGGTTTTTTTTTTTTTTTTTTTAATGCATGCGTAGAGTTTTTTTGTTTTGTTTTGTTTTTCCATTTTCAATTTTAGCAAGGTGATACTAGTGTGGAAATAGGTATTTTACCTTTGAAATAAGCTTCAAAGCCAATGTTGGGACTGCTGTTTGTGATTTGTTTTCAAAAATAAGACTGCCTTGGAAAATTAAAAAAAAATAAATAAAAATCCTACCATGTTCTTGTCATCCAGGAGAGGAAAATTACAGATGACTTGAGACATGACATCAAGTCAGACTGAAGTAAAAGAAGTTAAGATTAAAACTAACACATCTGTAGCGTAACGATCACTTCTTAAAAAATAGTTTCTAATTTTGAAATTATTTACAGCAATTAGAAAATGGAGGCAGAGAGAAGAAGAAGACAAACACCAGATCATCACGAGCCAGGACTCGGACCTGAGCCGGCTCGACGAGGACATGGGGCATCTGCTCATCCAAGATAGCCATGAAGAATTCAAATGTTTCTTTCCAAAAGGACAGTGCTTGGCAACGCTTGTGGAGTTTTCAGTTTTTTTCTTTCAGTAATATTACTTGATAATTTAAGACATTACCTAAGGGTTGTAAATTCTGAGGGGGAAATCTTGGGTGTTTTACAAATCATCTGAGCTTTGTGCAGTCTGATGTCCACTTCTGCTAATATCAGTAAAAATCTGTCTCACTGTAGAATTGACTCCAAGTTGTTTAACCATATACATAAACCCCCATCATTCACCTGAGATAGTATTTATAAAATTATGGACCAGTTGATGTTATTTTTTATGTCTTGATGTGTAAAACTGTAATTGAAACTGTAAAAAACTGTAAAAAGTAAAAATGAATAAAATATATATATTCACATGCACTTCATATAAACCTTGAAACATAAAACTAATTTTGAGTTACAAAGGCTTTCGCTCATAAAAAAAACATGTAGAATTTCTTGTTTCCCACATCATCAGCAGCATTTTGCCCTTTAGCAAGTTTTATCTCTTCTCTTTTCTTCCTGAAATGCTCAGAAACCCTTTTGCTTTAACCCAACTTGGGAAAAAATGACTGTCATTATTAGCTGAGGAAGAAATCGGTTAGAGTGGAATGTTGCTGACTCAAGCAAGCTGAAAATCCTGCACCTGTCAAGTCAGTCGCAACCAAAAGATTTCTTTAAAACCCCCCGCACACACCCCTCCTACTGCAACAATTAGGCTAATGGTGCACCAGAAAATACGCTCCTAGTTTCACCACACATAGATTTAGGGCTCCCATGTTGGCGCCTGACTGACAAGCTGAGTGACAAAATGAAGCACCGGCTTTAATTGCGAGGAGTAACAGCGTTGCATGTGCAGCCTTCAGGAGTTGGGCCAGACAGCAGAAAGCTTCAGAGACACACAATTAATTTTAGATCCATTTCCTGCTCCTGCCTGTGACGGTTGACTGCCTGTTCTAGCCTGCACAGGGGCCTTTGACTTCCGAAAAGAAACACAGCATGATTCACTCCCACTCCTCGCTTTTCCCACCCAGATCCTTTCTTCCACGCTTGTGCACATGTCAGCTTCATCAGACTCATATTCGGCTGTCAGACTGTCTGAGAGGACTCTTTCCTGTCACATTTTGACCATGGATGAAGAACTCTTCTCTGTCTTTATGTCTCCTGTTGCCTTATGTGGTTCTTGTTTACATTCTTCTATCTTTCCAAGGGAAATTAATTTTGTAACAACCAGATTAGGGCACAGAGAGGAAATCAATCATGGCCACAATGGGAAAAAGCCACCCCTCTGTTCGTTGTTTGGTGAGTTGGCAACCCTTAATTATGACAAATAAAACTGAATAAACACAATGTCAAATGGCCTATTCTAAACACAGCCAAATTTTGGTGGTCTTTTGAATAACTTTGAATGAATACTTTGAAGATGAATAGCAGAACAAATAGTATATTTGCATGCTAGTCAGCGTTAGTGTTTATGTTGTGTGCATGTGGAGTGAACACCTTTTATGTGCTGCAGGGAAGCCAGAGGCTTTGGTGGGTCTGCAGTCTGTTTGAAGTGTGAGCACTTTTTCTTTGTCTTCTTTGTGAGGGCTGCTAGCATTTCTCAAAAGAGAGGATATCAGTTCCTAGAAACACTCTTTGATGCTTTCGTTTTAACTTTGAACTCACACTAAAGCTACAGTGACAGCAAAGAACTTAGAATTTGCCACAAAAAAGTGATCTGATTTTGCTCTGACTCACAAAAAAATAGACAATCCCAATGTGATTAAGCTGCTCCTACCTCCAGAACATTTAAGTGGACCTTTACTTCAGATTGTTCCTTTTTGCAAAACTGCTTCAGCTCAGACACATCTAATAGATGTCCGGTGTTAGTGGCTCTCTTGAGATCACTCCACAGCTTCTCTGAGGGGTTAAGATCTGGGCCCTGAGTAGGCAACTCCAATAGCTGGATTTCATTGTTCTGAGGCCATTTTATGGTGGATTTTCTAACAAACACAAACATCTATGAAGCTTCAGCTGGCAGACACCCATCCAGAGATTACCCTCTCAGTTATTTGTTAGTAAATTTAAGAATTACTTTTGTCATGTTTCAATGATGGCAAGTAGTCCAGGCCCTGAGGTAGAGTTTCAGGTTGCTACAGTGACCTTTATCAAACTTCAGATAAGTAATTGTTTTGTGTTTTTTTTAGCACAGTGGCTTCCTCCATCATGTTCTCCCATGGACACCCTGCTCTTTTTATTTTTCATTAATGACTTATATATGGTAGACTCAGGAACAGAGATATATGCCAGTTCCAGTGACATGTTTAAGAATTTAGCTGTTTCTCATGGTTCTACTTTACATCACTGAGGATTTCATGTCGTGTTTTTGAAATCATCTTGGTGCAGTCCCCACTTCTAGGAAGAGTAGCCACAGAACTAAACTACCTATTTATAGGCAAGTTGATTAACTTAGGGTTAACAGAAGCCTTAAAACATTGCGATCATTGCATCCCTTTCCAGTTTTAAGCAGGTTAAACAATCTTGATATCAGATCTTTAGAGATGTGAACTATTTGATGAATGATTCAAATCTGCAAACTCTTTGTAGAAGAATTTAAAATCTTGTCTTTTATCAATCAAAGTAGTTCTGAGCCACACCTCCAAACTCCAGGCTTGCACACTACTGACTTCGACAAGTTTTTATTGAAACAAATGGTTTACATTCACTTTCTTTTCCAACCAATGCTCAATATTTAAAGGGTGTGATCACAAAAGGCTTTCCAATTTCTAATTATTGGTGTGTTATCAGTTTAAACACATTTTATTTGTCTGTTGTTGGAATAATCACATTTTATGGCAAATTAATACAGAAAACCAGATTATCCAAAGGGGTTGGCACTCATTTCTCAGCTCAGTTTTGAATGAAAGAAAAACACACAGTGTATCAACTTATGTAGGTTTCAACAACTAATAAACTTGACAATTCAAAAGTTTACCAGCATGTTTATCAGCTTTTTAAGTGCAGTGGTCTTAAGGTTTTCTGTTGAAAGTTTTACTACGCTTTAGTAAAACTTTGCATATCAGATATACAGATTTTTGCTTTCTCAGAGATTTCAAATGATTTTTGAGTACTCAGGATTTTTTTTTATATCTTTGTATCTTTTTTCTTGCCTTATAAGCAATTAATTATCTATATTTTAAAAAAGCATGATATGATATTGGAAAAAAGAAGTCAAAGTCATGATTTAGATCTGACTTTGTGCTTACTAAACCTGTGTGTGTGTGTGTGTGTGTGTGTGTGTGTGTGTGTGTGTGTGTGTGTGCGCACACATGTGTGTGTGTGCACACACATGTGTGTATGTTTTACCACTACTATTCAGAGAGATGAGAACTGTAAGATACCGTGCAAAGAGATAGAGCTCCTCATGTTCCACACACAACACCATGGTAGAAAATATTCAATCAAATCTTATCAGATGTTTTTCCTTGAGTGTGTATTTTGTGTAGAAGTGTTACCATACAGTATCTACCCACACACTCACGTCTTACTGCTTGCATGTAGGTTTGTCGGGCTTTAGCGCACACGTGAAAATCTGACACGCGTCACTGTTCCGTAAGCAACTCCGTCTGATAATGTCTCAGTATTATGTTCCTCCCAGACATCTCCAAAAAAGCGTTTTAGAAAGCTGTTATGATCAGCTTGAGGTAGCTGCTGCTGTGGATTACACTTTCTGGAGAAATGTGTGCATGTTGCGCACTAATGCACACCACTTCCTAAAGCTGTGATACATGCCAATTCTTTAAAGTGAATTCAGACATAATTCCCCGTATTCATTCAGTGATAGCTTTAAAATTATACTCCATTTCAGTCTCTGTAACTGTATGTAGACTTTCATAAAAATGGTTCTATTATGTGTGTCCTGTTTGAACTGGCTTTTAAGGATATTGTAGTTTAGTTTGTGGAGTGGACTGCCAAGCGAAGCTAACTTAAGGTTGTGATTTAATATGCTAATTTGTCTCTGAAGTCATCAACGGAAACAAGTATACAGAGACAAGAAAAAGCGTGTGAACCTTTTTGAATTATCTGGCTTCCTGCACCAATATACCATAAATATTGTCAGATTCATTTAAGTTGCAGTAAAACACAAGCATTCATGCTTAAGCTGATAGAACCAGTTATACCTTCTCATGTCTTTACTGATTACACTCATTAGCATCCCTTATGCTAGAGTAAGTGATGCCTTTTTTTTTTTTGCCTCACCAGCTCCAGTTACGATGGCAACTTCTACTTTAAGTGATTGCAACTGAAGCGGTCATACAACCACAATAGCAGATGTTCAGAACAGCTACAAATAGTTTTGAATCTCCCAAGAAGAGGCTGTAAAGACACCAGTCAAATCTAAACCCAAAAGGAGTAACACGTATCCTGAAGACCGAAATAAATGGGATGAACAATCACATTCTGTTGTTATGATCTGGCTACATGAGAAGATTATCGAGACAAGAAAGCTCCTCATGACATGTTGAGGGTTACTCCCTAAGTCCATCCTCTTGAGATTTTACACCAATATGGATGACAGGAGGGTGGGGATGAGTGAGTGTCTGACAAATATCTAGAAGTACTTCCTTCAAGGTGCTTTACAAAATGAAAACATGAAAAGTAAAGAGAAGAAAAAATATGACTTACAGTGAAGGCATAAAAAAGAAAAAAATAGACTTAAGCTCAAGAACAGAGGAAGCTTGAAAAGTACTGAAAGAAGAATTAGAAAACTTGTGAATTGTGAAGGTTCGTCATACCTGGAGCACCCAAAGCTGTGACCCCAAACTGCATGTAAGTGCCACACTACAGTGGCGCTGCATCCTCGCTCCATCCTCACAAGCGAAGTGCTTCTCAGTATCGAATATTTGGTTGGATTTGTGAGACAAGCTTGACCCAACTTTTCAAGATCAAGCAAAAAACACATCACCTGAAAATCTGCTCATTTAAAGGTATTATAAGGCAATACGTGTGTTCTTACTGCTATTAACCTTACAAATGAGGTGGGTGGTGTCAAATCAAATGTGCTTCTGACTTCCAAAATGATCCTCTTCTTATTCATGGTTGAGCTCATCTGACACGCTCTGACTTGTTTACCTGTGACCGTCCTCCATGAGGCAATGTTCAGATAGGAGTCACAGTCCACTCTTGATCAATGTTGACAGGAGTCGGCCATATGTAAACAGAAGCTGCTAAGCCACGACTGAACACCAAAATGGACTAGATGAGTATTTGTAGCAGAAGTGAACAGAGGGTCACTTCTGTAACACTTCAGAAACATGGCACGATGCCTCTGATGAGACCACTCTCATTAAAACGGTGAGGCCATGATCCACAGTGGTTGCTGTGGTGCAACCAGACCATGCCCAGTGGAATTCTGGGGGAGATGATGAACAAGATTGGAGATGACTCTAACAAACAAAAGTGTGACCACAGAAAACCGCTGAGATACGTCGTGGTAGCCGCCGTCGTCTCCCGGGCCTCCAGTAGAAGACCCGCACACATTTAATGTTGGTAAGCATTAAATCATACCATTTCACTGAAAACTCTTCAAGCACCAATCAGAACGTTTTACAAGCCTGTTTAGACTAATATTTGACAACCGTCAAGTTTGATGTTCAGCTTGTGTGTGATCCATCCATTAGCATGGAAATGCCGAAAAAAATCCATAAACAAACATTGTCTTCATCTTTTATTTATGTAGAGATATAGGGGAGGATATTGAGAGACATAAGTAGAGGTGGGGCTGAAATTGTCTTCAGAAATTTGATGCACATGGTAAATGAAAAAATATGAAGTATTTGCTCACGCTATGAAAAATGATACCTCTATTCCACCGCTGAGCAAATGAGATGAAAAAAAAACCCTGAAAGAAAAGGTAATGGATTGATGTTTATTTTGCTTCCCGGTGCGGATTTTTTAACAGTGATTTTCCACACCAGCAGATAGTGGCCTAGGAAAAGATCCCCTCCTCACTGTCAGTGAATACATAATCCTCAGACAGGGACGCTGCTGTCATGACGTGAAAATTAAACATACCTGAATGGATTACTTATACCCAAGGTTACATTTCTGTGCAAACTGAGGACATCTGCTTGATTGTCAGTGACTTTGCAAAAAACATTTTTTAAGGCTTACCATAAATGTTCTTTTCCTCCTCAACTATTTGGAATACACCAGAGTGGAGAAAGTCTGGTTTTCTTCTCTCCATCTGTCCCTCCTCTGTGAGTCACGGTCTGGCTCTCTCCATCATTGGACTCTCCCCATGTGAACAGATTAATTCCAGGCCTGTGCAGGCTTTTCCAGCACAGACTTCTTGTGGAGGATGTTAAGTGTCCGCGCTTTTGTCCATATGTGAGGGAGAGAGTGATTGAGGTCACATCAATCACCTCAGCTGATGACGTGGATTGCAGGAGAGGCCTGGTGGAGACATTGGAAATGTTCTGTGAGCGGATATTCTTCGCACTAAACGTAGAAATGACAAATCTGTTGAACATTCATCGCTTTGGGTCAAAGGAGGGAAGTCTCTCATTCTGCAGTGTGTTGACGTGCTTCGGGACTGTGAGCGCATGTGCTGAATTACCTCATTAACCTTTTCCAGAGCCAGGGCAGGTGAATTATTTACACGTGATCTATTAATGTAAAAAAAAATGCTGGTTGAGGAAAGAAAGAGGGGAAGTATTTGGGAGAAAGGGGGGTTACAATCGTCCTTTAGTTACAAACGCAGAAGATGATGAAAGACATAAAGGCCTTGCATGTGTACCAACCTTCATATTTGCTGTGTCAAGGATCCATTCATCTGTTAGCTTCATATATCATACTTCTAATCTGATTGGAAAGATGGTCTCATGAGTCTCGTGTCCCCTCTGTATGAAAGACAGACTGACAAGGTCATCTTCAAAGACGTCCTGCTGTTGCTGCAGCAACTCTGCCTCTGTCACTGTGATGGATTTCCTCCACCTGTGCACTTTACATTCCTGGCTGGGAGCACAGACGTGGTGTGTCCATCTGTGTGCACGTCATACAGGAATTCAGACAAACACAACAGAGTTTGAGAATCGTATTGGATTGTCTAATTCCCAGCTGGACCTGCCCAGTCTCAGAGATTGGATTTTTGACTCGTGTCATCCATACTTGCATGCACATCTACATGTATAAAATGATCCTGTTTATATATCCTCCAGAATTAAAACCTAAAATTGACCATGTCTAAGGAAATGACAGAAGTAGTTCAACAAATAGGAGGATGGGGGGGGCTGTAGCTTACTGCTCAGTGATATGTAGAAAGTTTTCCACAAATGGCAGCTGCCATGTAAACAAGTCCTTCAGCTCCACCTGTCGACTTTATGAGACCTGTAATTATTTAATTGTTTACTAATTATAATTATGAAGCCGCATCTCCCCATTCATACAGTCAGGAGAATTTTCTTCTCCTTCACCATCCATCTGAACAACATACCTGTCAGTCAGCGTCACCTGCACATCCTGGCTGCATGCAGTGTGTCTTTCTGTCTGTTCAACTGAGGAATAGTTTCCTTTAAGTGCAGTTGTCATTTAAAAAAAAAAAAAACACTAACAAAACAAATGCATCCATTGTTTGCACAGATGGAACATTGTCACAAGACAGGTTGTGCTGGAAAGCAGTATCGATAGCCACAGGACGTCCTCTATAAAAGCAGATCTTCACACTTACCCCACAAAACGTGTGTGACTTAAATCAACAGATAAATGACCTTTCCTTAGACACCTTCCACTTATTTAACCAGAAGCTTTTTTTTTTAGAAAACAATAGAAACACTCTACAGGAGGTTATGTAACAGCAGAAGATTAAACACAGCTTTGGCTGAGCCATAAAATAATAATTTTTCTTTTAAAATGGGAGTGTCAAAAGTTGGTCCTCAGGGGCCAGTGTCCTGCAGGTTTTCCTTCCATCAACACACCTGATTCTTATTAATGGGCATCATTAGCATGTCATCAAGGTCTGCACAAGTCTGTTAATGACCCAGTCATTTATGTGACCTGGGAAACGTCTCAAACATGCAGGACCCCGGCCCTCGAGGGCCGACTTTGGACGCCTCTGTTTTAAAGCATGCTAAAACTTTACTACATTGATTTCATTCTATTTTTCCAGTCAAAATGTTTGCAAAAATAAATCAATGAAATTAAATATTCAATAGTGACAAAAGAATAGAAAGTTGGGGTTTGTATTAAAAAATCATTGCTGCTTCATTAATTTTGGGAAAAAAAGTCTTGGTCTTGAGTTTCATTTTAGGTTTTATTTGAATCTTGTTTAGTTGTTTTGCTTTATTCTCTGATTGCTTGTGCCCTTTGCTTTATTTCTTCTTTTATTTTGAAAGTGTGTAGTATCTTATTTGATTTCTGTTGTCCGTCCTCTTGGTTCTGATTAACTCTACCTGGTCCTCATTAACCACAAGTGTTTGCATGTGTGTATAATCCTCGGTCACTTCCGTCAGTTTCGAGTCCATTTGACATACAAATTGTTATGCTTTTTCTTATGATTCCAGTCTTATGCTGAACATTGCTGGACTTTCTCTTAAATTGAAGTAAAGGGTTTGAACAACTAAAATTAAAAATAATATTTTCTAGGTTTGCTTGCTTTTTTTTTTACTTTGAGTTGTTTAAAAAGAAATATAAACAGATTAGTTTAACATCTATTTTTTTCAAGCATATAGTTCTCTCTTTTTTTTGACCAGATACTTCTTTCCGTTTACCAGGGAAAATGTCATTCTGGCTTTCTAGAGACAGAGAAAGACTTTCTGTAAGATTACTGGAAAATTTTAGCATTTCAGTACTCTTTAGTCGTGTCTTAATGGGAAAACGAAGTTGAGTTTCCACATCAGACAAAAATGCAAAAATCCAATCTTCTTTGGACCTAACTGCATTTCAGAAAGAAAAGCAAGGATGGCCAGAACCAGACCTGACAGACAAGAACAATCAGAATCCTGGTGTTAAGGTGTCTGCTGAAGATAGTATGAAAGAGTTAAAGAGGTGGAGGAGGGAAACCCAGCAGAGAGAGGGAATATGAGGTGACAACCTGATCTCACATGCAGAGCTATTAATTCTGCCATTTGTCAAAACCTGAGACATCTAGAAGCTGTCCTTTGATGTTGGAACATCTTTGATATTTCTCCACCGGTAGTTCTGCAGATTGTATGTTAATGCTCAGCATCAGTTGGTCTGAAAGTTGTGGACTATCTGGTATATACTGTATTTACAGGCATGAATAAAAGGAGAAAGGAACATGTGGCGCCATTTGCTCCGATAGCATGACTCTTTAGCTCTTCAAACTCATGCATCTCATTAATGACTACTTTGAAAAGGCCACATAAAACAAAGCATTATCCACCCACACTATGACCCATTTCCTGTTGAGTGTGCTTGAGATGACATCTGTCTGTTGTATGACCACAGTGAGCAATTGTCATATTTGGTTATTGCGTCAGTGAATGTTTTAAAACCGTATTAACAAAATGCATCTGTTCCCCACTCTGTGGGTAGAGAAAATTGCTAGTGCTTTTAAAAAAATGGGAAATACTTCCTGGAAATTGGTTTACACTGAGCTGATCTACGATGAACTCCCCAAGATTATTGATGAAGAGGCGCTTCAGTAATTTCATAGTTGGGACAGCTGTTGTTTTCAAAGCTTTGTTTTTTATTTATTTATTTTTTATTATTATTCTCAGTCAAATTATAGCACAGTACTAGGCAACACAATTGAAATATGAGCTTCTGGGTTGTGTGTGTGTGTGTGTGTGTGTGTGTGTGTGTGTGTGTGTGTGTGTGTGTGTGTGTGTGTGTGTGTGTGTG
>JAOWBL010002388.1:0-13754 GCA_028564865.1 Zenarchopterus dispar
TGTTTGTGTGTATGTATATATATATATTTATATATATATGTGTGTGTGTACACACACACACACATATATATATATTTATCTATAACTTTGAAATGTTGCAGAAATTGTACATTAAGTACAGAAAAAGTCCAACTATGACAGAATCCAAGGCATTCTGGGAAGTTTTTAGCTTACTAAAATAATGAACCATAGAAGTTCAGACAGAGTTTACTTTAGAATTCATCGCTGTGAGCTCTGAACAACCAATCAAATGTTTTCCTGCCAGGCACAGAAGATAGTCAGGTGCATGTCAGGTTTGACATAGCTTTGACACAGTCCTTTCTCTGATAACGGACAGCAATTTTCCTATGACAGTGTCTGTTATCAATGCTTTGGATAAGCAGTGTACAACCCATCACTTTTAGTTGCGCTCTTTTTATCGCAACACAGGCAGCAGGGAGAATATCATAGGCTTGTGAGAGAACTGTGCTGGGAAGGCTTATCTCTAAATATTGAGAAATATTAAAAAAATAGCTTATGTAAACAACCACAAAAATTAACTGCATGCTAGAGTCTCTGACACACTGCATTTTGTGCTGCCTTTAGTGTGCATTTGCAATTAAACTGCATTTTTTAAATATTGTGGACCGGTAAAACAATTATGCTTGTTACTATTATCCCAAATTATTGCAAATGAACCAAAATTCCAATGACAGATTTCAACTGGAGCTGATCAATAACAGGGCAGGTGCTGCAGTCAATATGATCTGGAAACACCCATGCAGCTTGAAAAATTTGTGGACTTTTTGCATATTTGTTATGCTGTGGTGGCAAACATCACTCATAAATGACTCATACTGTTATGTGTAACTTTGTGAGAACTTGGGTTCACCTTACTATACAGTATGTGCTGCAGGTTAACTTATGACCAGTGAACACAGTTTTAGGCTCAGGCCTAACAGAGAAAACGACCGGTTGAATGCTCATGTAATTTTACATTTTTCTATTTCATCCAGAAGTGACACAATTAAAAAACATTAGACGTGTTTATACTTTCACAAAAATGTTTTAGGGGTATATTAATATTTGCAACACATTCATATACTTGGTTAGAAGGAAGAAACCTAAACCAGGGGAACTGAGACATATATACAATCAGAGCACCTGTTTGAAATGTGGATGTAAGACCTTATAGAAAGAAATCTTTTCGGACCGCATGACGCAAAAGAAAAAAAAGGGGGGACTTTTTTGGCTTGGCAGACACAAAAACATACACTCTTCACAGGTACTTAAACCATTTCAAGCTGCATGATAACAGTTTACATCAAGGAGTCTGACTATGACATCCAGACTTCCCCAACTACTTTACAATAGCTGGATCCAGATAAACAGCCTCTACCACATGTGTTAGGTTTGACTGGATTTTATTGTTGGGTGTGTTCAGGGGTACTCTAATGAAATCACACTATTAAAGACAGATTCTGCAGATTGCATCACTAGAACATGAGTGCAATATGGCATTGCGTCAGTGAATGTGCTCTGCAGAGATTTCATGATTTGACTCAAAGGCATTCAAAGTCATCAATTTTTAATGTTCTGGCTTGTCAAAATCACTATTGCAGTGCTCTGAGGGAAAACAAACACTTGCATACAGCCATGTTGTGCAATGGCAGAACATTTGAAAGGCTTTGGGTTACAAATATTAAACCTCAACAGAGGATTTCTTTTCGATGGGTTTATTGTTTTAGTTTTATTTTGAAAAAAATAAAGCAAGACTAAGTTCATGTTTCTTGTAGATTAAAAGTTAAACTTAAAGTAATTGTATTTGCATAGAATTGAGGGTTTTGCTTCAGCACTTTGCACAAATAACCCATTTATAGCATTCAAAGCTTCCAGTCTAAGGAAAGTCTATAAATGCTGGCAGATCTCCACAAGGTGAATGCTTTGTGAAGTATCTCGTCAGGTCACTTCATAAACTCTCTTCACTGATTAAAGTACATACTTTGTCAGGGCCATTCATGAACTAACGTACAGCCATTCAAGCCTTGATTTGGTTCTATACTGAGGTTATTTTCAAGATGACAAAAAAGGGACTCTATCACTGAAAGAAGTCATGAGCAAACTGAGACTTTAGTTCAAAGGGGTTTTGAATGCTAATATACTGAAAATGACAGATTTCATTGCTAAGTCATTAAAAAGCACTTTTCTGGCTAACTGACAGTTTACAGAGGAAGCCACATTCAAGTATCTACACATACTCAACAATAGATGCAATGTAGGGTTCAGTATCTTCCCCAATAAGGGCATTTTGTGTCATGGACTGGACCAGGGGATGTACATTTCTGGCTATGTTATTGGTGGATGACTCTCAGGCCCTGAGCTACAGCCAACTTAAAAAAAAAACAACAAAAAAGCTCTCTGTTTGAAGTTAGAACACATTTGTCCTTCTTTGTAAGTGAAATCTGTAAGCCTGCATGAGGGTCTTATTACAGGGCAGCTACCTAAAGACTCACTTAGACCAGGTCAAGAAAAAAAGCAGAACATATTAAGAAATTGTTTCCCTTTATTCTAAAGTACTGGTTCACAGGGGAAAAAAATATTACAATAATTCAGTTATTAAACACTGATACATGAAAAATGTTGCTCTCAGAAAAGGATTTCCTCACTCAGACATATTTCAGTTCTTCTTTTCTTCTTCCCCATGACTTAACATGAGCTGTATGATTTTAACCCACATCCCCTTCAGAGAGAATACCGACATGAGGATGGCCAAGTTTCCCCATGATTAGTTAAAGGGAGGACAGCAGGGATATAAAGGGTGAGTGTGGGACCGTTTCCAGAAGTCCACAGCACAAGACCTGATGCATGCATTTAACCTCAGCTGATGTGGTAAAGTGCCACGAATGCAAGCCTCCAGTATTGCATCATTGTGGCATGTCTCCTTGATGCTCCAAACATTAGGGTTTCTCTTTCCCTGCACACGATTCATGGATGCATGACTTGTGGTGCATGTGATCCACATCAGATTTTAACGTTTGACTCCTGTGACCAAAATGATTTTGTTGTCTTGGTATTTCTTCATCAGTTTCTGAATGATGAAGACAATTTCGTGTAAGCCTAACTCATCCATACCAATCCTGTCAAGAGACCTTAGGGCTGGTTCTACATTTGAACATCAGGGGAGAAGGTGTATTGATTTAGATTTTGTCTCTTGTGTATCTCATTTAGCCAGTTATTTAAATTGCCAAATATTGCCAAAAAATGTTTGTGATGACAGGATAGTTATAAAGGGGTTTTAACGTGACCTAAATTTGTTTATTTTTTTTAGATCATCTTATGAGCAGAAAAGTTTGTTCATCACACAAGTTAAATAAATCACATATTTTTGACCGAAAAAATTATTTCAATGCTTTCTTATTGTGTGATATGTACCTTAACTAATCCTAGGTGAATTTTTAAAACCTAATAGCTAATTAAGATTTGAACAATTTTTAATCTCATTGGTCAATTGGTCATTAGTTGCAGCCCTTTGCAAGTAGTTTTTCTTTTTTGCATAAACCTAACTGAACTATCATGACATCAAAACAAAAATGATTTGGTGTGCATTTCATGGTGTGAGAGATTTCTTTTAGATGGTTTAATTGGACAGTTGGGCGAAATGATGGGGTCAACAGAACACGCATCTTTGTTTTCTGGGTGCAAGAAAGTAAACAGCGTTATTTTCTATCTGCAAAGAATAAGAAACTTCACTGTCATGTCTTTTAAAAACAGAGTGATAGAAAAAAAAGGATGAAAAAATGCTGCAATCTCACAACTGTAAAACTGTGGTAGAGAAAGCTAACAATTTTGGGTTTTGCAGCCAACTATAATAGATTTTTTTCTTTAGCCTTGCTCATAAACTTCCTGTGTAGCCCTGCCTCATGTGTTTTCTGCTGAATGTATTTCTGTTTGAAGTGAACAGATGTTTGCAGAATAAACAAATATGCTGAGAATTTATACAGATTCGTATGTGACTATAAACCAGTCTACATGTTTTCTATGTGCATGTTTAATCTCTCCTTCTGTCTTCTGTATTTTTTCTATCATCTGCTTATTTTCTCGGGTTTGTCTGCGTTTTCCCGAGCTGTGTCAGGCAATGACAAATAACATGACAGCTCCACTTGTTTTCAGTGTTTAGCCACCAGCTAGATGAATGACAGCCTTTCTTCTATCTTGTAAACAACTCCTTTGCACATTCATTATTGACAAATCAAATAATCCAAGCTGAAAGAATGTCACACTTTTGCTCCAAGCTTTTGAAACTGTGTAAAACTTTTCATAAATACCCTAAAAAGTTATCCAAAACTGCCTACCACCCTCAGCTGCTTGTTTTCATGTCTCACTCCAACACACACAATCACAGTTATTCCACTCAAGGACAGCTTTATACCAAGATAACGGTTCATTATCTTATAAAAATAATGAGGGCAGATGAGTTTGTGGACAATTTCAAAATATCACACTATGAGTAAGCAAACTGTATTGTGGGTGTAACTCAAAAAATGACTGAAAATGACTCTAACATTAAGAACAAAGTTCTGAAACTAGCTTTAGAAAGGAAGTGATCACCATAAAGTACACAACAGACTGTTGAGGAAATGCTCACAGAAGACACAAGAAAAGGGTTCCCCGACAAAGAAATGAAAGATGGCCATGAACTTAAGTGCACAAAAGTTTGTGAACTTTAGAATAGTAAGTATTTTGGCATTTAAATTGCCTTAAAGATTAGATGTTTGTACAACTCCTAAATTAGATCAAAACCAAATTAAATAAACGATACAAAACATGCACACTTAGTCATTTATCTACTGAGGAAAATGATCTGAAATTACATATCGCTCAGTGAGTCATGTGAATCAAACATGTTTTTGTGCTTGAAGTCACATGTCTAGGTGTCTGAAGAGACTGCCAACTCAAAAAGTCTGAGGTAATACAATTGTGTCACATTATTGAGGTCACTTAGGTTTTAAGGCTTGTGGAGTGCTATGACATCACAGACCCAGACCAGAGCTGAATTATCCAGCCTCTCCATCTTTAGTTCTACTTGGTTTCTTCTTGATGCATTACCTTCAAATGCATTAACTGTACCCCATTAATGTGTAGGGAAGAATGTACCACTGACTTCAAGAGATCTTGTACTAATTTCTGTTTTTTTTCAGCAAAACATGTCATAGAAAATTAATATAACAGAGCTTCATGTTTTAAGATATCATGTTTGGAGTGTAATGGTTTTATTTATAAAACATGGTGGTGGTACCATCATGATTTGGGCATATTCTTTGCTATGTTGGATCTCCATAAATAACTGAACATTAAATTCTGACTCATAACAGTGAACTATGAAAGCAAATTTCAACTTATCTTTTCTTCAGCTTCATTTAGTCACACAACAACACAGTAATCTCTAAATGCCATTCTGAGAAGTTCTGTCAATCGGTGGCCTAAGTTCCCGTTTTGGTAGATTTAACAGTACAAAAAACTGTCCAAAGGAAACAGAACAGCAACAGAGCTGTATAATTTATTTAGTGTGACTGACTTCCTTCGCAGCTGAAGAAGTAGTTGTCTGATCACAACCTCAGACATGAGCTTGCAGGAAGTAATGTACGCCTATATTTTAAGGAGTGGTGTATATGCAGCAAGTTTAATACTTATGAAAAGATATTTTTTCTGGAAAACCCACAAGCAACAATACAAATAAACAAAACGAATGCAAGTGCTCCAGAGAGACTGTTTTATCTAGCTTATAAAGATTTTTGTAGTTACGTGAGCATGTAATTTTTTTCTGACCATCTCAAATCATTTTCTTGTCAACATGGCCTTTAGGTACTTCAATTTAGACAAAAATAACTTCCAGTATATGATGATGCTACCTGCTTGATTGTGGAGGCAAACTGAACCTTTGGTATAAGAATGGGAGGAATGCAGGTCCTTGGACGGGGGGAGGAGTGATCCTGCTCTCACTAATCACAACACAGATGTTTCTTGGACCCTTTCGTTTAACGGATGTCGGGGCTCATGTAGGGAAACAGAAAACAGTTGTCTGCTGGGGAGACACTGCGTCTTTGCAGTAGGAGTTTTGTTTAGTTTTACTAAGAAGGTCAAAAGCCAGAGGTTTCAGATTCACCTCTAAATCTGTTTCATTTTTGAGCATCTCACAAGTTGTGGAATAACTCTGAGATGAGTATGAATTTGTAATTCTGTCAAACCTGTCAAGGACAGCTTGATCTGCTAATAACCTCTGCCGCTTCTCTGAGTGGTTACTAAGGAAATGGGTGATCTCGTCTGAAATATTCTGATATACATTTGATGCAAATAAAAGTGAAAGCATACTATTATTTGACTGACAAGTCATGTGGTTAACTCTAAAAATAAATGTGAGTCACTCAGCACTTTAAGTAATATGCTGTTCCAGAAAGAAGCTTAACCTTCGCCACCTTAATCCACTATCTCTTGCTTTGCATGAAAAAGACATCATAAGGCCTGCCCTTGCAAACATCTTGGTTTCCGCTTCCTTTTTATTTATTTTTTTTCAATATAACCTTGTATTCAATGCCTTATCTTCTCCACCTCTCAATTACATGTCCTCATTTCAAGACCCTCTTGAGAAGCTGTGTAAGCACCAAAATGCCCACATCCTAAATAATGTGACAGCTGAAGTTAAATTGCAGAATAAAGATAAAAGGTAGCCTGAGAAGAATCAAATTTCTTATGAATTCATAAATTTCTTATGAATATAATCTTCATAACTTTGTCTCTCAATAATTATTCTAAAATGTTAAGTTATAAATTTACTATAAAGTTTAAATAACTGTATACCAATACAAGTCAAACCCAATTCACAATATATGAATTTAAACCCAATTTTTACATTGCAGGCAATTTTTTGAGGTCACAGAAAACAGGTCACAGGTCGAAGCAAATTGGTATTTGATCAGGAGCTATCAATGGACCACATACCTATGAATCTAGAAGGAGCAGACAGAGAAGGGGTTGGTGAAAAAGAAGTTGCAAGGATCTACTACACACTACAACTAATACGGAGCAACTCAACAAAGAAAATCAAAACTCCAGAGAGCAGGACACATAAAATGCACAGAGCTGTAAGTCTGAAAAGAGTCCAGTTAAAGAGCCTTGTGGAAATACAGTCAAGTTGCAACTAAACTCTGTATGGAATTTTACTAAGTGAGACCACAAGAGTGCAGGAAAACAACAAAGAGAAAGCTGTAAAAGAAATACAACAATCAAGCGCAGCAATTTGGAGGGCATTTTACAATGTCATTTTTTTTAGATTAAGTGAAAAGAACATGCCAGTTGTTTTTATAAAATGGATGAGCAATACAGTCTGATTCATCAGAAGCTACTTTTATAATCTTTACAATGAGAGATGACGTTGCCCACAGTCGATCAGCCAATTGAACCCACTGCAACTTCAGGTTTCTAGATTAGAAGATAACTAGTTTTAATGATCTCAATTAAAATTCAGTAATATCAAAACACTAAAAAGAATACAGTCTGAACTTTAGGGTTAGTGATAATTCCTTACACCAGCTGTCTTACTGCCCTACACCCATACTGGAAAACAAACATTTCTTCTCGTTGCTTCAGAGCTATTACCTCCAGTTATTAAGGTTAGCCACTTTTAAAGTTAGCACATGTGAGATTCCAAGAAGTCATCATCATGAAAACTATACCATATTATTGACTGTATATCAGCTTAGATATTAACAGTTCATTGCAATCAATAGACAGGATATGTGAGATTATACATATATAAACAACAAACAAGAATATATACTAAAACTACCTGGAAAGCTTCATCTGTCTGAAGGAGCGCAAATGGGCCTCACATTCACCTATATCATCAAAGACCCCCTGGGGTCTGTGGCAGTGGGTGGTAGGTAAACAGTGCTCTCACTCTCTCCTGCTAATACACAAATAAACACACTCGCAGACACACATGCAATCACATACCATTTGAGTCCCAGATGTGTTAACACTCATTAGCGAATATCACAAGGACGATGGCAGCAGTCCTTCACAATCACTTCAAATTAACTTTGATGAAGTAACAACTGTGTTGTGTTATCTCATAGCTTTGGTGTCTGTGGAACACAAGAAGGGGCATACTTTCATCAAGCGCAGTGTGCAGGGAACACTTTAAGGTAATTCATCCCCATTTGTTGTCTGCTTGTTTATTTTGGGTAAACAAATAGACTAAGTTGTTCTAAAGCTGTCAGTAAAGTAAGGTCAAAGAAGGGACTACAACCACTGGTGACATTTACACGATGAGCCACCGAAACCACTCCTGCAGCAACACGAGCCAGGATCCTTAGCTGAATTTCCAGCTGAAGCATGGCCAGTGGTATTTGCTGGAATGCATGACCAAGCCTGATGTAGCACTGACTCAAATCAGACCTCTGGTCTCTGCAGAGAATGATGACTTCCACAACTTTACTGCTGCAGCATCTATGAGCCTCGTAAAGATCCTTTTTGAGGCAAGAAAGCAAATTGTTTTATCTGCTTTAAAGATGTGAATATGCTTGTGTTTAAGAGGGAATTTTGACAGCTCATATTGGAAATGTACTGGCTAAATTTTGCCCTTAATGCTAAAATATAATTTCCCAGTCTGCAAAGTCACTATGAAGGGACTTTGCCGATCCACATACAACTCAAATTTAAGCACAAGTTAGTCTGTAAACATTTGTGCATTCTAAGCAGATATATCACAAAAACAAAAAAAGAGGAACACTCATTCAGGCACAACAATATTACAAAGTTTATGTAGTATTTGCATGTTTAAAGATACACAGACTTTCTGGCCCATTTGCAGTCAGAAACCTTTTCAAATGATTGCTGGCACTGCAGTGCAGGTAGCCACCTGGTATGAATGAGTATTGCAAATTCCATCGCCTGCAAATCAGTTACCATTGCTGGACTGGTGACCTCAAAAAGGACATAAAAGGTGCCACCTTCTCAGTAGTCCTAATTTTTTTTCATCCCTTTACTCTTCCATACTCATGAGCCATCAGAGCTTTTCAGTTACCTAGGAGCAATGAACATGGTCATAGAACTTCTTTCTTACATGATCAGCTGACTGACACAGTTAAATTTTATATGCACATTACATGTTCTAACACTTTTCATGATTCATGGCTCTAATCACAAAACAAAGAACAGCAGGAAGTCTTACCAGAGCCTGGAACTTGAAACACTCAAGTACCCCAGTTAAAATGTAATTAATACCATGTGTTTCAAGTATTTCCACTACCTTTCATTGATTACTTTATGGGGTAAGAACCTGTGGTGATGTTGATGGTGAATTGAAGAGAAAGCTGAGCAGAAGCTGTCAATTTACCAGACAACCCTTAACAATGATCATAAAAAGAATAAGACTGACAGAAAAAGACTGGATACAAGTGTCATTTTGCAATACATCTGGCTGAGTTCATCCATAGGGTGAGGAGCTCAACAATCCAGGAGGGGCCAGCTGAGGTGGTTTGGACATCCAGTCAGGATGCCTTTCGATCGCCTCCAAAGGGAGGTGTTTCGGATATGTCCCACTGGGAGGAGGCTTCTGCACTGACCCGGGATTGGCTGGAGAGATTATATCTCTCAGTCAGCTTGTGAAGCCTTGATGTCCCCCCGGAAAACCTGGAGGAGGTGGCTGGGAAGGGAGGTCTGGGGATCTGCTGCCCCCACGACCCAGTATCAGATAAGCAACAAAAACTGGATGGATGAATGTATAACTTTGAAGATTCAAGCTGGCACATATCTCAGATCTGAGTCTGAACTCTTGATCTCTATCCTTGCTACAAGTGATGGGTCAGCCACAAATTCATTCAATAGAATCTTTATTTAGACTTGGTGGAAGGAGAAAAAGGATTTTCCAACTGACCTTGGTAAAGTTATATCATAAAATTTTGTTAATGCATCAACACAAGTCTTTGAAATGGCATAAACACTTTACCAAACTTTTGAGGACTAAAGTGTTGCTTTTCTTGTTACTGTACTTTTTAAAAAATTTTGTGATAACTAGGTACGTGATGGATAAGCTCTTTTTTTTTTACAATCTTTGGGCTATATTTGGAGATAAAGCCACCCACTTTAAAAAAAAAAATATATATATATATATATATATGCACATAGTTGTATGTAAATAAAATCTGGAATGTCCAAATACTCTGAAGGAAGACATCGTCCGAATGTCAGGATAGATGTTTCTGCTCTCAGAGCCAAACGTCTGCTTGTTTTTAGTCCCGCTCACTCCCTCCTACTAGTGTTGTTGTACAGTCCCGGAGCTTGATAAAGAGCCCAGTTCTGGCGCAGCAAGTCCTTCATTCCAGCTCCGTCCCGGTTCTCGCCCTCTCCGAAAGGCGCACCATTACCGCGCAGTCTCCTGCTGAAATAACGGTGCGCCCAGGAGCCTGAGGCATCTGTTAGTGCCATCAAAGCCTTTATCCGAACCGCATGCAGCCTCGCCACGTCTACGTGGCAGGTATACTTTGATCATGTACAGATGCCCACATTATGCAAGTATGCGTGCAAGGGAAAGGGGTCTAAAATACAGCGCTTTTCTTTATTTAAATCTCCTGTCCATCAAGTGCGACTTTATAATAAAATGTAAGACAATGATAAAGAACTAAACGACATACTTACAAGGTCCTGCGTCCCAGTGAGATCAGTGGGTAGGGGGATTAGTTTTCTCCCTGACTGGTTCCTGGATTTCCAGCTCAAGTTCGATGCGGATTGCCTGAAATTCCTCCAGCCAGGAACTCATACACTCTCTGCACGCTCAAATCTTGTGTCAAAGTCGCAGCAAACAAGACTCCAAATGCAACACAGAGACAGGTATTCCTTTCATTTTATGTCCACAAAAACGTGATATCACCACAAATGTATCCCTCTTCTATGCCGAAGTCTTTTTTTTATTATTCATTCATTTATTTTCTAAAAATATCTGGACGTTTTTCCGAGATGCAGAAGCCGTGATGCGCTCTACTCCGTCTCCGTGCCTCTGTGCGCTCTCTCTGCCTCTCTCCCCTTCTCCCTCACTCTGACTGACCGACTGCCACACACACACACACACACGCACACACATACATACACACACCCACTGTCTGCACGGGACAGGACCTTTGTCTGCCCGTGACGTCACTCAGCCAGACGCAACGGAGACGCCACATTTTCATAAAAGTGTTTTCATGGTAAAAGGTGTAACAACACATCTGCTCAACAAAACAACAACATTTGGTCATGAATGCAATTTTGGTGATCTATTCCAGCTGAAATCATGTAAAACTTTATAAGCAACAAGTGCATTTCATTGGTCCTTTTGACTTTTTCTCATTTATCATGTAGCTAGAAGAAAAAAAAGGGGGGAAAGATAGATGTCCCATTACCAAAGACCATTCCTGGGAGTTGTTCTCTTTTCCCCTCAGCACCTAATTGGAAACACATTTTTTTCAGTAACTTGTTAAGAGAGAGACAGGAAGGGAGGGAGGGGAAGAACAAAGCTGAAAGAAAAAGCAAGCATGAACCTGACACTGAGAGACTTAAAGACGTGTTGTATTCCTAACCAATTAACCCTCCATATAACATATATTAGAAATATTTCCTCCTGGGTGCTGCTGTCTGTGAAGGAAAAAAAAATCTCTTATGAAGTTCTCAGGTTGTGAGAAAGTGCTGTTTTGGTCGGGACAGTTATGTCTGCCAACTTTACACCATCTGTGAACACTTACGGAGGTGTTTGTACTAAACCAACCATTGGTTGTGGAATGAAATGGAGCGTCAAAGACACTTTACGGAGAACAGAATAAAAAAGACCTTTCTTTCGTGTCATAAACCCAAACATTATTTAATAGGGATTTCAATGTTATCATCTTCATATCATGAGAAATGACCCCTTCAACAACACTCATGCATTGTGGAGATCAGATCTGGAGTCACATGATACAAAAACTGAGCCAGATCACAAATTTAGCTAATTTCAGAAACACACCAAAGCAAAATTTCTTCCCCTAATTGCATTTAGCTGTTTTGTTTCATGTTTCATCACTGTTTCATGGAAGTGATGAATGTTTTCCCGTTCTGTAAAAATAATTTCCTCTGTCTCTGAGTGTGTCTCTTCCTCATCATTTTCCAACAGTGACACACTAAAATCCACATATTAAAAGAAAAAAAAAATCAATTGATTCACATCCACAGGCATGATTTCCTTTGACTTTTCATGTTAGTAAAAACTAGAAGTGAGCGAAGAGAAAAACACACTTAGTGAAATACTCACAAAAAGACTACTTTTATTACATTTGAGAGAATATGACATTCACACTCGGAGGTTCGGGGGAAGTGGGGGCTGGGACCACACACACAACTGTCAAAGTATCTTTGCTCTGAAATCTAGCCATCGGATATGATTGCAGTTTCTTTGGACTTTCTTTTGGACTTTCTTTTTTTTATTCAATACAGAAGTCTTGTATAAGGTTAGGGAATAATTGTAAAGTAATTGTTCAAACAGACACTGTCATAACTTACTGCATTAAACTGTACTTTTACTTGGTAACTGGTTGACTGGTCTGCACCCTCTCTGGACATGAACCACACATCCTATGTACATACATTAGTCTAAAAATTCTGCTAAACATCCAAAAATAAAGCATTTGAGGATAAAAATTGTGAAGTTACTGTAACAACTTTTTTCTTTAGTGTGAACGAGGAACAGTGACACACTGAGGCTCCCTTTTGTAAGGATAGCAGAACCAGTGATAGAGCAGGTGTAAGGTTGAGTCAGAAATTGTGCAGTCCAGTGATTTATCAAGAAAAGCGTGTAAGTTTGCTCAACATCTTGATAAAAACAAGAAACCACTTTTTACACAGCAATGGCACTGCAGAGAAATGGTCCTTGGACAACCCAGGAAGTGCAGAGCTTCCTCTGGATCACTGGAAAGGAAGAGGTGGACATGGAGTTTGACAGTGCAGAGAGGAATGACAACATATTATTACCTGTCATGGAAAGGTTGGATAACTGGCACAAACAGAAAAAAAATGGAAGCAATTTGATATGATGGATGCTATCTAGGTCACAGATGAGCTCAAACAGAGAGAACAATCAATATGGCCACCTCCCTGCTGGACACAAATACAGAGTCTGTTGGTGAGTTTGGCTCCTAAAGTGTTACCTCGTGATTCTGTGGTGATGTTTACTATGTGTGATCTGTGTTCAACTCATATGATATTCTTCTTGGTAGGGTCATTATTTTATTGATTGGAGAATCTGGGCAGCTCTGATATGATCCCATGCTGTTTGTATTCATGCTAACTGACTTGCAAACCTTACTATTCCAAACTGGACCAAACTATCCCCTCTGAGCCATGCCACACAGTGGAAACATGGTTCTAAAAAGTAAAAACACTTACAAGGAAGATTTGGTCAACTGCACTTATCAATTGGACTCTATATAGGTGGCCTGCTTTGTCAGGCAGTTGTAGATTTTTCTATAATCATTCCATTTGGGTAAAAGTTCAGAGCATGTAGTTATTCCTCAATGAACAAATGGCTTATAATGACTTAAATAAACAAACAAAAAAACATTTTATCAATGGACTCTAATGAATGTTTTTAAACTGAAGATATTTGATGCTTTGCTCATTTCTGTACAGTGGCAGTTTTACTTCAAATGGTCACACCAACACCACTGACTGAAGCCCGTGGCAGACAAAAGTGTGTGTATGTGTGTGTG
>JAOWBL010002389.1:0-13689 GCA_028564865.1 Zenarchopterus dispar
ACACACACACACACACACACACACACACACACACACACACACACACATACACACACACACACACACACACACACACATATATAATCATAAGCAGTCATACTTCTATAATGTGAAATAAATCTGCCTTTAAAGGTTGAGATAACTGCGTCCTTTCTGTCTTGGCTCAGATAGGTGATATCTGAATCACATATGCATTATATAAAACATAAATAAACTCAAATTTGTCCACAAAAAAGGCAACAAGTGACCAACAATTGTTTATGACTTTAACATAAAGGAGACAAGATAAAAGGCTTATAAATCTTTGTTCTTATTTTCTCATGATTAAATAGCTTTCTTAGTTATTTTCTTTTCATACTAGCACAGATGTGGACACTGAGTGGTCAGAGCTCCAGTGGTCAGGGGTGGGGCTGACAGCATGAAGGAGTTTGTTTTAATATGTCCATTTGGAAAATCCTCAAGGGAAATATCAGGGATTCTGCTGCAGATGTTTCACTATGTTTGCATGCTTGGAATTGGGGTTTGGCCCTTTGATCTGAGTGAAAACGTACCGCAGAGATTTGCAGCACGGCTGAGTCGAAGCTCTGCTTGCAGAGCAAATCAGAAACCGCCTCCAGATTTTCCCAGGTTTCCATGCAGAGTGTACCTTCTGTGATCAGAGATGTGGGAATACCACAGCCCATCGCCTTGATCCATCTCTCTTGGCACAACCTGTGACCATTTGGCATCTCCAGCTGAGCACTTGGTCTGAGCCAGTAGTGACAGACCACCAACGCCTGTACGCTTCCTCCCACAGAGTTCATTTTTGTATCAACTCTGCTCTATAATCAGCATGATGTGTATGTGCTGTTTCACCGCAAATCCTTTTTTGAATGCAAAATGGCTAAACAATAAACAAAGCAACATTTAATACATGGAAGGTGCAAAGCTTCCTTATCTAAGAGGCTAATAATGGCTCACTAAGAATCAACATCAACAATGGCAAAATTTTTAATTATCTTTCAGCCAAACACACTGAAAATTCATTTAAACATTCTTCCCTGTGATACTGCAACTGTCATCTGTCTTTATCTTCTGATGATGTTTTTGAGTGCTGTTTGAAGAGTACTGCCCCTCCCATTTCTACTCTAGGATGGACAATTGTCTTCCAAGTTTCAGAAAGCTTCTCTTTCTTTTTTTTTTTTTTTTTTTTACAGTTAAAACTTAATTTTATATCCCACAAAAGACAAAGTGTAGATACTAAAGTATTTGAAAACTTAGACCTGATCTAAATTTTGTGTCACACTTTTACTTGGAAATTAAAATGGACCCAACTGAAGAGGTCAGCTTTACTTTTCCAAATGTTGTAATTCTTTATGCTATCTACTGGAGATGGGGTTTGCTGGTCTTTTTGAGCTGTTGCCCAAATTTAAAAAAAAATATTAATCTTAAACTTGTCTCAAACAATTCTTTTCACGTAATAAAACTGCCAACATATAGGCAGAGATATAGTACTTGACAGGGACTGAGACTGTGGACTGTGAGTCTTTTCAGCTAAATTAAGCAGTTTGTCTTTCATTTTCATCTTGATTTACCCTCTGTCTCTGCTACCAGTCATTTGTCACCAGTATATATGTGCATGTGGTTTGCCAACCAATGCAAGTCAGCCTCTGTCAAAATAGGTCCAGTAAACCTGCTTTAATCTTATGTCTAGCATCAGGCTTTTCTAGTTAACCTATTTCAACTCAAACAATACAAAATTTTTATTTAGTAATGATGAGTGGTGAAGCAGATGTTTTGTAGGTCCTGTATTCACTTTTTCCCCTTCTCAATATTGAATTATTCCAGAACTTTCAGATCAAAAATGGAGACAGTTTTCAGTCCAGCTGAACATTTACATGCAAGGACTAGCTTAACTTCCACCTGAATGTGTGCGTTAGTCAAGCTATGAGAAGTTTGTTTTAGTTTCATTTTAGTTGGATCATATGCTTACATATATTTTGAAAGTATGATTTTAGTTGGACTAATACAATAATTTGATTTTTCTAACTTTATATAAACACATTGGCTTTATCCATCCATTAACTTCTGCTTGTCAGGATTGATTCACAGGGGCAGTAGCCTTAGCAGAGAGGTGCAGAACACCCCAGAGCTCCTTGAGCAGGTAGAAAGCAACACTTTCTGAAGGACACCAAGACATTCCCAGGCCAGCTGAGAAATATAATCTCATTAGGGTGTCCTGGTTCTGCCCCTGGGCCATCTCCTGATTGGACATTCCTGTGACACATCTGCAGAAAGGCATAAAAAGGACATCCTAACCAATGTGCCAAGTGCAGGTTGTATGTCAGGATTTTGATTTAGTTTGGTGTTTCTGAGCGGACCTTGGTTTTGTTTTGGGATTGTATTCTTGGGTCTTTTCTTGCATTCTTGTTTTCTTGCCTCTGTTTTTTCTGTTAACTTTACTTCCTGTTTTACTTTGAAGGTTTATCTTTGTCCTGTAAAATTCTGTTTAACTTTCCTTGGCAACATTTAAGAAAACCTGTTGTTCTAGAGAGATTAAATAGCCACCAAGTTATTTGAGTCACCTGACAGTTTTTTCCAGAATCTTCCTGGAGCTTATTGAAAGTCGCTCTCCGTGGCCTCACTGAAGTCCTCCCACACACAAACGCTTGCCTCAGTAAACACCAAAGTTGCAGTACACTTGACCTAATGTTATATGCCAGCTAATAGGTCTACTCCTTCGGCTTGATTACCTCCTCCCAATAGTGTCTCCCTGCAGGTTTGAGGACTGCTGCCACGGCATGCATCCACAACCTTGTGGCAACAGCTCTGGTCTTGTGCCTCAACAATGGAGTGGCAGAACATGGCCCAGTTGGACTTAATGCCCCCTGTCTTCCTTGTAAATAGGCTGAAGCCTTGTCAGAGGCTTGTGCTCCTGCATCTCTGCAACTACCACAAACTATCACAATGTGAGGTTGAAGTTCTCAGCAAAATGGCAGAGTTCATATTAGGAACATCTTCCAGCATTCCTGCTAATGATTCAAAGAATGCTGGGTATGTCAAACTGCCATGTAATGCATTGACACAGATGACAGCCAAAGCCCCTTTCTTCACCAAAAGATTCAGTAAAGCTACCCTTTCATCTATTGGGTTAGGGTTAGAGTTACAGGGCCCAATAGCTGGCATACGTGCCTGCCTGCTATTCAATACCACTGTGTCTACCAGTCCCCACTCAGAGTTCCAGTTCTGTCCCTCATTCATCTGCTTATTGTCACCAAGCCTGGTCACCAGTCTCTGGAACCTGCCTGCCACCCCCCTTCTCCATAAAGACTTTGCTTAGCTTGAAGGCTCTTATTAAATGAAATATTTACTGAATTCTTTCTGGCTTGGTGTCTATTATTTGATCTTCCAGTTGGTGATAACACTCTCAAGGACTTTGGCTGCAGAGCCCATGCTGTGCTTGGAAATGACCCAGACTCTATCTAGTCTGCACATCTCAACCTCATGCACAAGGTCAGGAGATCAGGCTTTATCCCAGTCGAGTGGTGATATTCTGTGTCCCAAGAGGTAGTTTTGGCAGCAAAAGATCAGCACATAAAAACTCCTGCCTTTGGGTACTGCCAGAACGTATTGCTCAGGAGGAGGTGGTGACACCACAGCACCAAAATGGATTCAAACCACTAGCTGTGGGACAGCAGTGCCTTAATTTCTCTCTGATGCTCAATATCTGTTCTAAACCATCTCCTTCCCAGCTCAGCATGATGCTTAATAGGCTAAAAATGACAACTCTTCTTTTTATGTGCACATACATTTACATTTTTGATCTTTTCAGTGTCAAAACTGTTGAGTGGTTTCATATTTCTTATATTAAACTCATTCTCGCTTGGCCACTCTCCTACATACTATATTACTCAGAGTTTTTTTTCCCTTTAAACTCTAATAGCAAAAGCGCTCTAGATGTTGTATTGGTTGACATTTAGGACCTTTTACTGACACATGGATCACATATTTGTCTCTCATATCTGTCATAGCCAAAAAGCCATATAGTGACAATGATTGTCATATCCAAGTGCTTAATGAGAAAAAAGCTGGTGTCCCCTGCCACTGACTAACTTTCCTGTTGTGCTGTTCACATGCTTCATAAATAAAGCCGCATCTGTCTTACCTTATCTTAAAGTTATTTCCTCCGTAAAACAAACTCTTACCACATATGCACTAAATTGCAAATTAGGTAGCTAAGCTGGCACCTTCTTAAATGAAAACAGCCATTGCATTTGCCACAGTTTTATTGAGGACATCTTTTACACTGGTCCATGTGTATGAGCTACTGGAATGTTATGCCCCGTGAAGTGTTTTAAAGAGCCCAAATGCATCTGGAGGTGAAGCTTTTGTCAATTAGATGAAATATAAATAATTGTTTTGTGGGTAAATAATTGCAACCTATTTCATTTCTCACTGAGGTTGAAAGGAAAGTCAGGACCTCACAAGCTATTTAACACCACATGTAATGCCTGCTTGAGCTAAACTCAGCATGAGCCAAGCACTAAGGATCCAATAAAAACAGCCTCATTTGAGCTGCAGTTACTTGGCACAGAGCACTTTCAGAAGAAAACAGTCTTTATGCTCCATCAACTTCAGGCACTGCTTTGCATGTTCAGTTTGGAAGCTGGGAAAAAAGAGATTTTTAAAGTGAAGTAAAGTTATCTGTCATTGGTTGAAGAGTCAGTATATTCATGCAGATCAACACAGAGCTCAAAGAATTGCTGTAATCCCATGTCAAGCTATGTTTTCCACCCATATAAAGAATCATCTAAACTCCAAGTTCAACTGAAATAGGAAATACAAAGTTTGTGAGAACATCAACTTATAGCTTGTTATGATTCATGTCATCAAGATTTTGGTCACAATATTCACCTCTTATTGCATTTTTCTGCTAAAAAATCTCAGGATACAGAAACCAAACATTTTATTTCTTGATTTTATTTATATATTTTTTAAAATTGTTTTTTGTTAACAACATCCCCCCCCCCCCCAAAAAAAAAAAAAAAAAAAAAAGGTTGTTTACAAAGACTTTACTTGTGGAGTCAGTGGGCTTTGATGTGAAGACTAAGTGAATATTTCTTTTTTTTAATACATTCTCTTTTTAAAAAAAATCATACAATTTCAGTTTGATCTTATCTGGAATTGACTTCAAAGACATTTTTATTAGAATACTTTTGCCGTTATTATATTAAACAAGCACGCAGGGCGTCAAATGCCAGAGCGTCTCAAGGGGGGAATGCAAGCAAGAAAACCAAGGCAAATGTTTAGATTTTTTATTCTTTTCTGTTACTTAGAGATCAAAGATTATGCTATTGCAGCATATGTCAAAGCTCTGAAATCAGAGTCCAACAAGATGTGACAAATGCTTTTAGTGGACGGTGGGAATTCAAACTACAACAAAGAGGAGCATCAATTTACAAAAATTATTTTCCCTACTGAATAATCACCACAGTTGCACTGCATTACTGACAAAATATGATGCAATAATTACATAGATAGCTGCATGAATTGCAGCAACTCTGAACTGTTTTATTCAAAGTTCATCCATCTGTTATCCCATCCTTCTATTTTCTGGTAATTTCCGTTAATTCTACATTTCAAAATAGACTCAGGAGAAGGAGGTTATCAGGGAGTGTTTGCAGTCATTACATGGTACGGTAGCAAACACCTCAGTCTCTGTTTAATTTGAAAGAAAGGGAGTGTGTACTTAAACAGAAGCTGTGTCCCACTTTAGGGACCAGATTTTCCAAAGTCCGAATTTGTATTCATCCATCTACCTTCTCTTATTGGATAATATGCAGCAAAATATTCTAAGCATCCTTGAACTCACTGTTCATCATACATTATTTGTAAAAAAAAAAAAAAAAAAAAAAAAAAAAGAGAGACAAAACAAAATGCATGACCATATATACTTCTACTTAATGTAAATTTTTCTTCGGGTTGTTTTGTAAGGAAATATAAACTGTAAGCTGAAAACAATGGAATGCAAAAATAAACTCTTCATGAAATATTAAAGTTAATTATTGCAGGACATATAAATGTAGCATATCAAATCAACAAATTCTTTGAAGGCAGCTTTCCAAGAATAAGTACAGACAAAGACTTAATTTCTCTTCAGTTAAAGAAATTGCAGTTATAATTTTTTTTAAAGAGAAAAAAATTTAGTTTTTAAAAAATGGTATTTAATGCACATTCAAAAGGATTTTACTTTGCTCTACATATGATATAAAACTTTGATAGTCTCCAATCTGAGACACAACATCGGAATGTTTTCAAACTTTAAAGGTAGGGTAAGAGATTCTTCAAGATTTTGAATCCAGGACATACAGTATTGTATCATATGTCGAAAAAATAAGTCTTCACACTCAGCCTTGGCTCCATAAACTGCAAACAAACACTGACTGTAAAATGACTGGACAAACTATTTGTAATGTGATCTATACGTTTTCTGTAGCGAGTTTTGAAGCCTCTTTTCCCTCATACTGTGCTTTGCCAAGTTGCAAATGAGCAGAACAGTCAGGACCAGGAAGCCGCTTATGTCAATCAAAATTAGCAATAGCTACCAGCTGATCCATGCTGGAGAACATTAGCAGAATATCCTGTTTTAAATGTTGTATCGGTGGTGCAATCAGAATTGGCTGCTGTGTTTAGCCAATACTGGGTTGGTACAAACTGCTGATTTTTTTTTTTTTTTAAATCACAGCATGACAATAACTAATGAGTAAGCCAACTGTCAATCAAAAGTCTATGTTTAATAATAAAAATAAATGTATTTCTTTATAAGACAAAAATACTTTCTGCAGGATTTATTGCTCAAAAGTCTTTATAGATTAAATTTATTGTTTGTTATAAAAACATGAATGAACAATGTGAGGCAAATGAGCTGATTCTCCACACACTCTATTAACTCATAAAACTTGCAGCTGCTACTATCCACCAAGACTGCACTTTCTGTAAACTGTCAACTCCCCAACAACTGCATACAGACAAACAGCTGGTGATCAAAGTCGTGCATTCTCCTGGGCCAACCTGGGCACTGGTGGAGAAAAGTGTTATCATAGACCATAAACTGATGTGAAAACAAGTAGAGATACAAAGAACTAGAAATAAACAGAGTTAGTTTAAGAGAATGGCAGCACAGACAGTTGGCATCTGTTGTTACTCAGCATTTATACTTCCCACTAGTTAGTTTTAGAAATGATGGTATGTTTACACTTTGTTCTACCTTCCTTAAAAGGAGACTGTCAGTCTGGTTTGTGTTTATAAGATTATGTAATGGAAAAGTTTATTTTAGCTTCATTCAGGGCTTATTTCAAATATGTGTTCACATTTTTAAGAAAAAGAAGAGAGGAAGAAAAGGCTGGCCTATTTAGATTTATACTATATTCACTGCCTGAACTTTTTGAAAAAAGTTCACGTATTACCACTTAGTGTAAGTTGCGTGGTTGATTTTTAAATAAAACTTCATTTAATATTATAAACTTAAGTGTTCTCCTGTAGCGTGCATAAATGTGAGGGATGTTGAGGTTTCCTTGAAGCTGAATGATTGAAGAGTCCGCGGGAAAGACTATGGCCTGTGTCATCAGCCAATGCTGGTTTCCTAAATTTGTCCTGTGTTACCAGCGAGTAAACTGAACTGAGTCGTTGTATTATTATTTTTTTTTTTTTTTTTTCTGGTGACCACATCAGTTGAGCAGATTTTGAAGAACTGGCTCAATATGAATGAGACATTTAGCGGACTGCTGACTGGGACCTGTGTTGTGCCTCACATGTGGTCTGTGATCTCCTCGTTTCAAACAGTGTTGAGAAAAGAAAACAGGATGTGTAAACCGTTCGACTCAGCCCACTTGTGCGTGTGAGTCAAAGTAAGGCATGGGGCAAGTCTGGGCTTGCAGAAAAGAAAATAATTCATTGATGGCCAAAGTCTCCCGTGCCTGCTGTGTTCAGTCCATGCTCTAATGCTTAACTCTGTAAAGTCCAGGCTTCCCACAACATTTAGTATTATTTCTAATATGCTAACTGTAAAACTGGCCATTTTCATTAGTCAAAGTGGAATTTTTTTTTTTTTTTCAACATGACCATTTCACATGGACATATACAATTATGATTAATTTCCCTTCATTTAACATGAAAAGCCACAACTTCATTTAGGGATTTGCTGTGCCTGACATTTAAGTTTTGGTTATTTTTTCCCCTCTTGAGAACCTTTACTAAATTTGTCTCAACTCTTGACTATGAATTTACTTTTGTGAGGAATGCAACTTTACATGGAAATTGTATTTTATTGTATCATAATGATTACATTTGTTCTTCAAAGTTTCTTGTGCAGACACAAATGCAGTACACTATAGTTGATCATTCAATCACTGACAATAGACTTGTGTCAGGTCCTTTTTTATATGATTTCTTTTAGGCATGGACTTGGACAAAGCAGAGACAGTGATGACAAGTATGACCAGATTTTCAAATTTTCTGTTTTGCACTAAATGTTTTCTGCACATTCAGTAATTGACAATTTAATTATTTTATCATTTTTTTGAACAGATGTCAAATTGTTAGGGGAAAAAGTATGGTGTAAAGTATCGTCTGCATATTAGTGAGAGAACATATCAGGATTCTTTAGGATGGCGCTAAACAGGAATATGTACAGGTTAAAGTGAAGTGGAGCAACTGATCCTTGTTAAATCCCAGTTTAAAACGAATCTGCTAAAAGATGAATGCTTTCCTCTTAAATGTAATTAAAACCAGTAAAATGCAAGGTTAATTAAGCCCACAGATTTGTGAAGCCTTTAAATGAAAGTGTTGCAGTTCACAACATTAAAAACAGCAGTGAGGTCAAGTAAAGGAAAATTTAAGCTCTCTGAGTCACTGGTGATCATGGATTACTTTGATTTGTGCTGTTGTGTGCGATGGTTGACTCTGAAAAATAAAAATGCTGTTCTTTTAAAAACATTTATCCAGCTGGTAAAAAAGACAGACATTCATATTAATTATAAATTATAGATAGATAAAAGTTTTTTGTTCAGTGGAACTGCGGTTACAACTGACATGAGGCAAAGAGTTTGCAGGGAGCTACTGACAACATTTTCTAAGTAATATTAAACACAGTGAAACTCAAGCGTGAACAGTTCTGTTGGGAATTTGATGAAAATCGAAGGATTAGGATTTTAGGTAGAAAATAACATCTTCCAAATCTCTGGAACTTATGTGAGAATGTAGATGTTGAGCTTGTGATGGAAATCGAGGGTGAAGTTGAGATAAAAATTACTGATGCAATTAGAGAAGCTATCATTCCTATATTTAATATTTAAGAACTGTTTTTGCAGAATAGCCATTACAATTAAAAGTATAGAGAGATTAAATCTCTGTGGAGCTTGAGGTATTGATTATGGTTTTCTTTACTCTAATTTATGTTTTTCTAAATTGTATCTCTCTGACAGACTCTTTTGGCAATCCTTGCTTGTTTCACTTTCTCCAAAGAGCCTTTGAATCCATCTATAGAGCCTCACAAAGTGCACTTGGTGGTTAGTAAAACTGGAGTCAGCGACTTTAGACTTTGCTTTCTGCACTTCCCTTATGGCTGTCAACAGTGTTTAATGTTTGTAAGTAATAGCGTCAGCTGTGAGAAGCCTGTCAAGTCTCATCTGTCCTTAGCCATCAGTGCATCTACTACACTGCCACCGTGCCCTGAGTGTGTAAATGTTGCTCACACACTTGCCTAAAGTCAGTTGCGGATGGGATAAGACACGCAATATAGGCAGATAGTAAACAGTTTAAAACGGACATGACACCATAGAAGAAGAGGAAGTGGCATGTTGGGTGAATCATATCTAAACATTTGATTGTTATTGTTCAGAATTTGTAAATTTAGTGTGTTTGTGCATGACACCATTTGTTGTTTTCCACGGTTAAGTAAAATTGTTATATTCATTTTATGCTCATTTAATGAATGTCTGACAGGATTGTTTATGGTAGTGTGTTATTGAGTTCAGGCTGAGTGAATAAATTTTTCATCCTGGTGAGGTAAGGTGAGGTCGTAAAATAGTGAATGTAATGAGAAGATGGAAGTGGATATGGGAGACATCTGTCAAATGACTCAAACAACAGTATAATTAACATGCAGCTGTCCTGTGTTGTGCTGCTTCGTAAATGATTTCCTGACCCATGATTAATACTACACTAAAGCTGAAGACCTTACATTTCCACCAAAAGCTAGTTCTTTGAAAACCGCGACTGTGGAAGTCTATAATTATCAAAACGTAACATGCACCCGTCAATTTGGCCTTTCCATCTATATACCGTCAAGCAATTACGGATGCTGGAGATGTCATCTGGAAGGGGCTGCCATATTTTCTCCATCAGTCATTGCTCAAAGATTCAGCGCAGTTATAAAAGAGCTCAGAATGAGATCGATTCCCAGGCTGCATGCTGAAATTTATAGTCACTTGCCACTTGCAGGAGATAGATGGTTGCTATGTGCAAGAGCCCTGCAGAAGTTGGAGAGAGTCCTTTTGGGATACAAAAACACAAATAAAAGAAAAATAATATGGAATTGAAACATTTATTTTTCTTAATGTCAGTGACTGTCTGAAGAAGTTTTCATGCTTTTTTTTTCTCTTTGTATCTTTGCTTTTACTATTTTTAAAATGACTTTTTTTAAACCTTGTTTTTATTGTTCCTAAAATGACTTAATGACCCCATCGGTATTCTTGGATCATAATCTGGCCTTATGTATAATTAGATTGATGCCAACAGCTCTTTTGAGCCATGTTAAGGAATCTGTGAACAATGAAAACAACACTTTGTGTGTTGAGTTAAATTAAACTTTTTGATGATGTATTTTAGGAGTCATCTCTGGAGGAAAATAACAGCTATAACTGGAATCTTTAGGACCATTGTTTATTGCTGTCTTCAGCTAAACAGCTAGCAGTTAAGAGATCTTCACAATGAAAAAGAAAGCAGTCACAAATTAAATTAATTTATAACTTTCTGAAAACAAGATGCAATAAAGAAAAACAACCAAGCAATTAAAAATCTCAACTCTAAAATAGGTTGCCTGGCTACAATTATTTCAATTAAAAGTAAATAGCCATTTCTATCCTAAAATTGGCTGTCTACACTCCTCAAGCAAGAGACTGATGCAAATGCTTTGAGCATCACCTGCCTGTTAGCAAGATGAACGTCAGGTTGAAGGTGATATGTCTCTAAAGTTACAGATGGAGACAGCTACATGGTCAGCTCAACATGTGACACCTCGCCCTCTTTTGCTCATTATGAATGAGCGAATATGAAGCATAAATGCTAAGGAAGAGTGTCTTTGTTGCACTGAATTGAATGTGTTCTTTAAAAACTCCGGCAAAAATGGCTTAGTTACATTTTAAGTCTAGTCATCACGGTAAGGTTGGAAAAAGAGTAGATGAAATTGGGATTTTAGACTCTTGGATTGCAGAAACATCACATTCAGAGTGAAGATACATAATTTATTAAAGTGATGTGCCAATACAAGCCTCTCCCCTAATTACTATCAAGTGTTAAGAAGCTTGCATAATCCTGCGATCACGCTTCTTATGTTGGTAATGAGTCCTACTGCAAGTTGGTAATGACACCAATATTTCTGTGAAGACGTTTTACAGCCATTTGAAAACATTTTTCATACTTGTATCCAAACCGAAGCTGTTCACAAAGATATGTTCAAGTGCCTGTCCTCCTTGGGGCTGAAAGAAAAGGGTAAAGGAAATTTTTTCCATCTGTGACAAAGAAAAGATCTATTATATTTGTATGATTATCTGTGTGGAGTTGTAGCAGCTATTCAATGGGAAGGTTGAACCTTCAACTACAGTATTGAAGGTTTGTTCTATTATTAAATAAGTATTTGTGAGCAGCAAAGCCAGGTTTTGTTTTCAAGATGCCTCCTTCATGTAGGAGGCAGGAAGGATGTGCATCAATATTGGCTTAAAGCAAATTGAAAAATTCCTGTTGCTTTACTTGGTATTTGCTCTGGAAAAATACTAACAGTTGAATGTTCACACTAAAAAAAGGGAATTGCTCACAATCCTAAATGAATTGGGTCAATCGGTAACAAACACATTAAGTACATCCAATATTAGATAATAAGTTGCAAACATAACTTACCAAGTTTTACTTGTTAAGTTGGATTGACTTAATTAATTTACTTGTCACCAAATGAGCCAGTTCATTTTTGTTTTGTTTTGTTTCTATGTTTTTAAATAAGTTTAAACTGTTAGTTTCTTTAGAAACGTCCCATAAAATAGTCTGATGATTCTGCAGTCAAGCTTGAGGCTGGTTTAGTTTCACAGAACAGCAGGAAATGAGAGGAAAGGCACGTGGAGGATGGAAGTGTCAAGTGGTGGATTCTCCTCATAAACATCCACACACACTTTTATGGCCACAAACACACCAAGAGCCAGACCAACTGCCCGCGGTGTGTCACATCTTGTGCCAGTGCAGTGAGGTTTCCTCTGTGGAGTGCTGTTGAAACGAACGTGCAAGCAGCCTTTTTAATAATATAAAAACAAGACTGGGCGCGGGCAGGTTTATGCAGTAGCATCTGGCGTCATCACTGACTCCTGCCAGGTTGCACATTAGATTGGAGTAATGTGCCAGGACAGCAGTGTGAGATGGACAAATGAGAACCCCCTCCTGGGTGACCTGATGGCCAATTGGAGAATGAACAGCACTCCTCTGTCTGATTAGGAGCTTATGAAATAAAGAATGGATGAATTTTAAGGAAGAAGTGCTTACAGCTTGGATTTCAGAATATGCTTAAAAAGTTACTTACATACATAATCCTAATGACAAAGTGGCAGAATAACAACTGATCTGTAAATCCTTCTTACTAATAATAGTTTATTCTTTGTTTTGACCCATGTAATATTTACTTTAGATTTCATTCAGTCATTATAAATCTTTATGTCTTGTTGCATTTATCCGTATGGGAATAAACAAAGTCAGTGGGAGGAAGTTAAATGGAGAACGCCACTGATTTAACATGTACTGCAGTGGCATTTTCACTAGGAAGCTAATACATCTCAGCCAGACTATACTTTTCTGTTTTGATTCATTTTAAAGAACTAAAACGTTGATACAGTATATATTTTCAAGTTTTTTGTAATACTTTATCTTCTTAGTTTCGAACTGTAACAAGAAATTGTTGTAAAAAAAGGTTACTTTGTCATAGATTCTCTGATAATCTCTTGCAACCTGCGTCTAAATAAGCTGCACACAGAATAATTCATAAAAGCAAAATTCACATGACTTTTCCCCATCGGTCATTGTTTGACAGCATATTAATTTCGAAATAATTATGTGATTTTTGCAGTGCTGAGATGAATGTGGTGTATAAGACAGCTGGATTCTTGAGTCAAATATTTTTCACTCTTTATTTTTGAATATGCTGAACAGGCTACACATTTATAATTCACTTTGTAACCTACGCTAATCAGAAATGGTAGTTTGCTTGCATTTACATGAAAGAATATAATTCTAGAACCTAAAGATTTACTTCTGATCTCAGTTTAATACATGTGAATGATGACTTTGAAAGTTAATTATGATCATTTAAACTTTAAAATGTTGCTAAAATAGTCCTGAGATCCTGATTTCATGTTGTTATCCAACTATTGTAAACCTTATTTTATTTATTTATTT
>JAOWBL010002389.1:13789-51136 GCA_028564865.1 Zenarchopterus dispar
AGTAAGAGAGGCTAGATTGAGATGGTTTGGGCACATACAGAAGAGGGATAGTGAATACATTAGTTGAAGAATGCTGGAGACAGAACTATCAGGCAAAAGGGAAAAGGAAAGACCAAAGAGGAGATTTCTGGATGTGATGAAAAGAGGATATGCTGGTTGGTGTGACAGAGGAAGATCCAGAAGACGGGGTAATAGATGGAAACAGGTGATCCACTTTGGTGACCCCTAAAGAAAAAAAATGAAAGATGTCTCAATCAATACACCATAACTTGAGAAGCTAGGATGTTATCATTCATATTGTCACCTTCACTGTTGTTGCATGTAGAATTACTAACTGTCAGGGATACAGTAACCTAGTGGAGGTGTATATTCACATGCTTTTGTTCTCTAGAATAATAACTGTTACATCACAGCTGTCTTCAAATGGTTCACCCTGTTTGGCAAGTCCAGAAGGTTTCTTTTTTCCTATTGTTATTTAGTCACATTGTTACTTAATTATGTCAGGATTTCCTATAAATTTGAATGTAGTTAAACTTCAGTAGCAAGTCTTATGACAATCATAGATGACTGTATCTTTATTTTACCCAATAACCTTTTTTTTTTCCTTTTTTCATTATTTTACAGCTTCATAGGTCATTGATTCATGCTTACTGGCAGGTGGTACAACAGAAAATAAACTACTAAGTTGATAAATTACTGGATCCTGATCATCAGTTTTGCTTGTCTGCCAACTATTTTACTTATCAATAAATTTCTTTTTGAGCCTGTGTTTGCCGATCAGCAAATCTAATATAAGACCTTAGTTTTTAAATGTCTTATATTAGAAATTTATAAAGCATACATGTTTGATATAAGACTATTTTGTGATAAACTTTATTCAGTTTGTCAGAATTTCTGATGTCTCTTCTCTTTGACTTTGAGCTCACAAGTCCGAAGTACTGCACGGTCAGTTAGAAATGGAAGAATTTATTGTTGATCTTCAGTACTATGAAATAAACAAATAGTTGTTGAAAAAGTAGAGATAAATAACTTTGGTACATCAATGATGTAATTAAAAATGGAAAATGTAAGCTAATATGACTGTACAGGAACAAATGTAACAAAGAATGCATGTTTGATCTAAATTCCCTTTTGTTAAAGAAATAAATATTTGACACGAATGCTCATGTTGCAAAAACAGCTTGACATTAGGCATTTCTCAAGCAAGCAGATTCGCTATTGAATCAAATAAAGACGTTTTTCTGAAGGATGGCCACTTGATCATGTACAACTTATTTTCCTTGAGACTCTGTAAGCAGAAAAAAGACAATAATATAGAATAGAAAATGGAAAGTTAAAATATTTACACAGAAGGCAATCTCATGTGGCTGGATTTTGACACTGATTAAATCTATAGTGAAAATAGGAAGAGAGCAAAGGAATACTTCTCGTAAAGAGCGCCTTTCTTTGCCTTCATGGTAATAATAGGGATGAGGGAGTAGGGTAGCTGGAGCCAGCTCACTTGGAGACATGAAAAAGTGGAACAAAGAAGCTCCCATTTTCTATGACACAGTCATCCCACACTGACTGAATGAAAGGCATAAATGTCTCGATGTTCATATCTTGGAGGAGCTGAAGAAAATAGTCTTCAAAGAAAATAGTCTGCATCTTGTCCAGTGAATTTTTCCCTCCAAAGCATGCTCGGAGCACACGCTTGGTATTCCACAGAAGCCACGTCTATTCAGGAGATTTATTAGATTCCAGTCGGTTCTGCTTCATCCAATTAGTGAAAGGACAACAGGATAAAAGGGGAATCTTGTTAGCTCCCAGTGGAAGTGGATGAGAGAGCGAGCGCAGTGGCAGGAGTTCATTTCCAAAGTCCTGTGTGTGGTTATTATGCATTTCTGAGGTCAGCCCTAGTCATCTTTACACACACAGGTGCACTCTTCGTGATGCTCCAAGGGGACATCGGTCATGGACTTCTGCAAGCCTCTTCCACCACTTCGATGTTTCAACAGAAGAACCTGTTAAAACAAAAGGGAAAGCTAAACTTATAAAAGTTCATGATTGTACTTTCATAACAAGTCTCAAGTGTGGGTGAAGCAGCTGTTTCTTTTTTTTTTTCTTTTTTGTGTGTGAAATAACAGTCACCAGATTCTATTGAATGCTTGGATTTCTTAGCATGGTATTGACAGACAAATTCATAAACGTCAAAATTCTGGAAGTAGTTTGACTGACCAAACACTGACCAAAATACCTCTGGGGGCAACTTGACACCTTCAGACAAGCAAGAAAACATGTGATGTAGCAGAGCGCTATGTCTAAATGGAGCTCCCAAACAGAAATCTCTTTGAATGGCTCAAGGGCTACACATGTTCAGCCAAAACAAATGAAACATGAGTTCTCAGATTTACCCAGTTTGCTGAATAAATATTCTTACTCTCAATTTTTGTTTTCTTTGCACTGTGTGGATGACTGAGGTTGATTTCTATTGGAAGCTAAGAGTAAAGAAAATGCATTTAAATGTATGTATATGTATGTGTATGTTTGTATGTAAATATGTGCATGTATACATGTGTGTATTTATCCATCAAATTTCCTCCGCTTATCCTAGATCAGGTAGGCAATAGCCTAAGCAGAAAAGCCCAGACCCCTCTTCCCCCACCTCGTCCAGCTCATCTGTGGGGATCCCACAAGGTCAGTCGAAAGACATAGCTTAGCCCTTCCAATATGTCCTGGGTCTTCCCTGGAGTCTCCTCCCAGTGGGACATGTCTGGAAAACCTCACCAGAGAGGCATCCTCACCAGATGCCCTATCCATCTCATCTGGCTCCTCTGGATGAAGAGGAGCGGTGGCTCTACTCTATGTCTCTCCCAGATGACTGTGCTTCTCACCCTATCTCTCAGGAGGAATCTGGACACCCTGCGGAGGAAACCCATTTCTGTTGATTGTATCCCCAATCATGTTCTTTCTGTCACTACCCACACCTCATGACCATAGGTGAGGGCAGGAACATAGACCAACTGGTAAACCGAGAGCTCCACCTTTCAGATCAGCTCATTATTTTTTTTGTCAAATTTTGAAAAATGAGGGAGAGAATCTTGTGAGAAATTGTTTTATTGCTTTCTTGAAAGGTAAACCTTCACCAAAAATTGTGTAGCATGTGATAGAATTGCCCTTCAACTACTTAATCTACTTAGACTCAAACATTCTGGATAGCCCTCCACAAGCTTCTCACAATATCTTGCTGAAATTTTAAACCCATTCTTCCTGTCAGAGCTGCTGCAGTTGAATCATGTTTTTGGGCCTTTTTGATCATTCATGCCTTTTCAGTGCCACCCACAGATTTTGAGGTTTGGGCTTAATCGGCATCTCCACTTTGCAGCTTATATGGAAATATGTTTGGGACCATTGTCCATTTAGAAGACCCATCCATGCACATCATTTGAGTTTTTGGCAGAAGTCTTGAGATGTTTCTTCTGGATATACAGGTGACCTTCTTTCATAATGAGACTCTGCATTAAGATGCTGCAATCTTCATGATCCATGGCTGTGATAGTGCTCTGAAGCTTGCAAGCCTATTCTTCTTTCATGCAAAAGTAACAATGGTTATTATGACAAACAAAACAGTGAGCTGAGATAGGCTCCAATAGATCCCCAAGACCCTAAATAGGAAAAAAGCAGGTATGGATGGATGGACGGATGGCTTCCTCCTCTCAACGTGGCCTTTCAGCTCATGTCAGTCCAGAGAACATGTTTTCCTATGGATAATGATTTCTTCCCAGTTTCAGCCAGCATCTTTAGAAAATACTTCATTGTTGTTCTGCTTCCATGTCATTTATACATGTGTATCATTGTTTGAACAGATGGGACCTTCAGGCATCTGGAAATTGTACACAAGTATGAACCAGACATGAGAAGATTATTTTCTTGACATCTTAGCTGCTTTTCTTTTGGTTGTCCCATGATGTCATGCAATGAGGTCTTTGGGTTTGAGGGTGTGACTTAGAATACATCCACAAGTGTGCCTCCAATTAATTTAAATGATGTCAAATTACATAAAAACCTTCTAATGCCAAAACATAATCATGAAGGGTTCTGCAAGCTGTTTAAGGCTACAATAATAAGGCATTATCTTAAAAATAAAAAAAATCTCTCTCATTTTAGCATTTTACCAATGCAAAAAGAAGAAAAAAATCTTAATATACTTTAAACAGGAAAAGATCCCTCAACTATGCTTATGAAAAAGTAGAAAAAGATACATATGTAAACTTCTGGTAGCAACTGCACACATAGTGTCATATTGGGGACCCAAGCTCATCTCTTCTACCCAGTTGTTTCTAAGTACTGTGTTCGCAGTAGATGTTTATTTTCATGTAAGCATCTTTATAAATTAAAGCTTTGGAGATTAGATTTAGCCACCACTAACCTCTTGCCAAAGATTGGAAAATAGCTCTGCCAAAACTAAGCCCCCTAACAACATCTACTGGGTGATAGAAATGGTGATGATAGAAATGTTCCTCACTGGATTAGTGGGTAATGGGTCTTTCCTTCCAAAATCCACAAATAACTTTGACGGCATGAAAGGAGTAAAAGTGCCTGGTGTATCAAACTAGTGCAACTTTAAAACATGGTTCATGAGGGAGGGAGTTGAACTGAGACCACAATATGACAATCAGAAGCATTTCGTCATTTCAAGAGCAAACTGATGATTACCTCGTGGTATTTTTTTGTGACCCTGGCAGGAATGCACTGGCAGTCATAGCAGCGGTGAGAGCAGCAGGCACAGTTTCCACCGCAACGCTTCACAAGGAGGCAGCTGGGCCAGAAAATGGCATCTGTCCTTTTCAGCTCCTCACGCAAGGAAACAGAGTAGTTGCGTGGCGTGCAGCTGTACAGCCGGACTTCTTCCCTCAGCATGTTTAGATCAGCACCCCCTAAAAAGATGCACAGCAAATCACTGAAATCACCTCACACCAGTTTTCAGGCATTACTTTCACAGACATAATTTGCTTTTCTGACTTTTGCATTTAATCAAATCACAACAAGCCAAACGTGGCCTACCCCTTGATTTCTTGTTGTGAATGAAGGATTTCCCCAGCACGTGCCACGTGGGTTTGTACAGCTCCTCCATATCCAGCTGCCATTGCTCTGGTTCCAGGTATTTCATGACCTCCTCCACGGTGCTCAGCTCTGCCACAGCTTCTGACAGCTCCTCAATGGTCTGCTGAGGCTGAGGGAGAACTACGGGGACTTCTGGTTCTGATACACTCTGCAGACAAATCAACATAGACAATGGTAAAAGAGCGAGCAGAAGGGTGATTTTTACAGTAAATAACACAAATTACAACACAAATGTGTATTCCTATTCAGAATTCTTCATTTGTAAGCTTTGATTCCACATAAAGCTATACTCTAAAAAAGTGTTTGATTGTTCTGTATCTGTTCACCATATACATTTTATTTCAAATGTACAATCTTCTTAACAATGATATTGCTATATCAATTCAACACAAGTAATTTTCACACAAAATTCACTTCTTTGCACTAACTGAGTACCAAGTGAAGGTAACATTGAGAGGGTTTGAAAGGAAATGCCAACCTTTTGCAATCCAGCCACTGTCTGTATGTGAGGCCCATCTGAGAAATTCAATGAAAATTGGGGCCTCGTATGGGAATCTCAGCTGTTTCCATATTGCTCTCCTGTGAAGCTACCCACTTGGGTTCAGCTTAATGTCCAGACTCAAAAAAAATCTATGGACCATGAGCACTGGCCAATGTGGAACCTATGGACAATCCCATATGGGGCGCCTTTTTTTAAAGTGCACTTTCAGCCTATTTTCTTAACTATTTTAACTCAGATTGACCCCACATGCAAATGTTAGCTGGGAAGCTGGTGATAGAGGAGAGGATGTGGGTATATTCTAGGCTTTGACATTTGACAAAGTCTGCATCTTTTCCCCTTGACATAACTGAAAGAACAAATTTGTTCCTGGTTGTGGATGCTTGTGAGTCTGCAACAGGATTTAAAAGAATCTCTAGATTACGTGTATAAAAATATTTTCTGTGTGTAGAAAATTATCCAACACTGGTGCGCATTGGAAAAGACTACCAACTTATCCAATGCTTGCTGCCTCAGCAAATTCAGTCCCAAAGCAGACTGAATCAAAGAAATCAGAATGTTTATAAAAGGATCTGCAGGTAACTCAGGCAGTGGCAGCTTTTTGCAGTCACTGAACAAAAACAGCACAGACAAGGCGTTTCGGAGTAATGTGCTATGGATAGATTAAGGCAATCTATGAGTTATTTGACCTTTTTTGACCTTGCTCCAAGCTTATGTGAAGTCATACGTTTGAATGTTAAGGTTGAACACAAAGTGGACCTTTCACAGCACACTAGTAACTCAACCAAGAAATGGTTAAAAAACAAGAAATAGTACTTATGGGAAATTGTTGTTTTGATGTGAATTTCTTTTTCAATCCGATAAACAAAACATACATATCAAAGATATATTTCCTTAGCATATTTATAATCTTTTAGAATTTTGATAGACAGAACTAATTTAACGTCAGTCGGGATAAAAATGGAGTTCTAATAACTAAACAACCTACTTCTTCACAAGTGATTTGACTGGTGAAATTTTAGTGAACCCAAGTGTAACTGACCTTTAGCAGATTGGAAGTTACTTAAAAGTAAAAAAAAAAGAAAAAGACAAAAAAGACAAAAAAAAAGACTCTCTTTATTCTGCTCCAGAGGCCAGTCAACATGCTTAAATTTTTCATGAGACTGGAGGAAAATATGTTTTGTTTCGGGGATTTTGGTAAAAGTCTCCAAATGAAGGAAAGCTGCTCATCTGTCTAAAATTAACTAGAAAATCAGAGAAGTGATTACAGAAAACAAGACAAAACAAGACAAAACATGAGGAATTTCCCTGTATTTTGATTACATTTAGTGTACAAATGCAAATGTTTGCTGGATTGCCTTCTGGTACTCGTGGTGGCTAAGACATTTCCTTTGTGCTTACAGTTTATGTTGTCATAGTGGCCTATTGAAACAAAATTGTCAACAAGATTATTTCAGTGTCAAATAGATATTTAAGAAAAAAAAAATTCATTTTTATCAAAAAATATGCATTTTATCAAATTAGATGGGATACAAACTAGCAATCATTCACTGAGATTAAATAGCAATCATTACAATTCTACTTGCTCATGGTGGGGAATGTATCCAGAATGCTCTCAAGTCTGAAGCTGGGATGTGAAATAATTGAATTCTATTAAGTTGTCAAATGTGTTTACATCTCTGTCACCTTTTCTGCCCACTTTGCATAACAGCATGTTCCTCCGGCCCTGGTTAGTGACAATATCATTAGTTTAAAGCTCTCAACTCTCCAGGCAAGTGTGCAGCCACCAAGAAGATTGATAACTGGGGTGTTGGTCCTCCCACAGCACAAGAGGCTAATCTGCTGAACCTTTCAGTCTTGTGATTTTGTGTTTGTCCAACATGTCAGCTTGCTGGTCTCTCTAATCTTATGTGGCTGACAGGCAGATGGCAACATTGTGACACTTAGAAAATGAGAGAAAAAAAGCCTGTGAAGCAGTGAAAGCGTTACTGGCAGGCAGGTGGGTCTTAAAGCTTTGGTTGAAGCAGAAAAAGCAATAATCCATGTCATTCCTTTGACTAGTTACAGGGGAGGACTTGAAAGGAATTCAGGAAGAAAAGGTGGTTAGAGGTGAAGGTTTTTTTTATTTCCCCTTTATTAAACATTGCAAGGATTTGTGGGTTATTTTTGACTGATATGCTAATTAGAACATATTAGCATATCAATTGGATCTAGGCAAGCTTTAGTCTTGTTAAAACAAGTTTAAGCTCATTTTTCTCTTCGATGCAGTTTGTGTCATCTACTGTAACAACATAAATCGTATGTGGGTGCGCACCAAAACCACACCAAGGTTGAGACCACCCCAAAGAGAGCTTTAAGACAATTTAATGATGGATCCGCTGAAGCCATGCTTGTTGTGACACTGCTATTGTGTTGTACTGCGAGTTCAGATGCAGGATACAGTTGAAATGTTGCATTTCAGGTTGAAGCGTAGCTCTGTTAGCCACATGCTGACCCACAACACAAAGCTTTGCCATGTCATAAAAAAGCAGCACAATGGTTAATTCCACAACAACATGATTCTTCTTCTTCTTCATATTTCTTTGGTTTTTCAGCAGGCACAGACTACCAGAAAGAGGCAGGGATGTTTTTGTGTGGTTTGAAGTAAGACTAGTGATTCAGACGAGAGCAAACGAGTAAAGCACTGAAAACACTTTATAATGGATATCAGTCCTTTAGCTGGCAAAAGATAAAGAAGTCAAACACTAAAACAAGTCAGTCACTTCTTAATGATGTAAGCCCATGCAAGATATAGCTAATGCAGGGAACATTAACATGATTTATTTACAGGATAAAAAATTATAACACTCAACAAAATCCCTTTGTAGACTTAAAAATAAGATGCCAATGGTGTGACATGGTTACAACACAGGAAGCAAAAACGCAGCTGATGCAGAATCATGCTCATGCCACACATGTGACTCATAGCAGTAAGGTTGCTTTTAAACACTGTGAGAATACCTTTGGTTTATTTGGCACCAACTGAGATAAACAGACATAAATGTTGAAAGAACATTATGGGAAAGGGCAGGTATTGGTTAAACCAACCGGCAATTCCAGACAATGGAGGTAAGCTGTAATTCTTATTAGCTAAGCCCTGGCACTACCTAACGCTGTGGACTGGAATCAATTAACAGCTTGTGAATGTAGATGGTGGCACACTCGCTAAAATAGGAGCAGCACTCTGCAAGCTCAGCTTCAGCTCAAGAAACCAAACCATTTTTCAGTGGCCCATCACTGTGGTGTTAATGTGCAGCAAGAATCATTTAAAAATGATATATATATATATATGAGACCAGACTTAAGGTAATATTAGGAGGTGTAAAACTTTTTGAACCATGTAATCATGTAATTTGTTTTTACATAGTAGATATTGTCACTTTCACTGGCTGTTTGGTTACATATAAGATGCATAAACCATCTTGTTTAAGCATTAAACTGCTTGGTTAAGTTCTGTAAAACATCTGAGCTTCTCTGAAACTACATATTCCCACAAAATATATTGCATCTTATAAATTTAGATGTTCCCAGATGAGATAGAGGGGTAGGAGTGTTTTTCTCATTCTGAATAGTCATGAAATAATTTTTTTTCTTCCCACTGCATGTTTTCCCTTTCAAACAGTTTGCCTTATCAGTAGAGTCCTTGACCATATTGCTTAACTTTTTTATATGAGAATGTGAGTCAGAGGTTAAATTAACTGAAATTGTAATTTATACACTGTAACTTTTAACTCAAGATGAACATTTTAATCTGATTACAGTTATAAACAAGGCATTAAACTCTGACCGGCTCTGGTCAACCTAAGACAAGTTTTGTTAGATGCCATTTATATGGATAATTTTTGGGGGCAAAAAAAAATAAAATAAAATAAATAAAGTAAAATCAACAGCACTAATCTTTATGGGAAATTCTGAATAACATACACTGTGGGCCCCTTTCTTATTAAATCAAACATCTGAACTGTGTACAGTTTTCAATGTTCTCACATAAGCTGACAGCCTGTGTGACAGATAGATATCTTAGAAGAAAGTGACAATGTTGCCTTCTTCTGATAAAAATTAATGAATTTTAAAAAGAGCCATATTTTCACCGAGGTGGAATCACAGAGTAGCAGCTTGTTCTGCAGATTAACCCCCTACCCCTTAAGAACTGGCTCTTTTTCAAGCTGTGATTTCCTGCTCCCCAGCTCTCTTTGTTCTTGTAACGCACAGCCACATGGACTTATTCCTGGTAACTAAAATGACAGGTTCAGCTAACTATGTTGAGATGACAATTCTGAAATAGCATCATGGGAGAACTCTGGAAAACAATATATTCTCCTTCACATGCAGCTGCAAACCACTTCCTTGCACAAGAGAGCTTTGAGTAAACAACAAGGTTTGTTGTGTGTAAAAACATTTCTTTTTCTTCTCACTATACATAATGAACTTGAGGTTGGTGCAAAAAACAGATCTGAGTTTCATCACACCAATGCTACAACTCCTATTTCTGTTTTTAAAAAAAATTGACTTCAGCTGACCCAAAAACATCTCCTCAAGTGTGCCTATTTTAATTCAAAAGCTAGTTTTTATGCATTTAATCTGAATTTTAATACTTTAAATAGTTACACTCAAACGTTTGCAGACTTTAATATCTTAGGAAATGTGTCCTAAAATGGTTTTCACCTGCTAAACTCAACTGCTCTGTTTTTTGGTCAACTGGATTACCGATTTTTTTTCATCTGTATAATATCAGAATAATGTGAGAAAGTTTAAGATTTTTTTTTTTTCATGAACACCTTTTAATTCAAAACTTACATACCTCTAGTTAGTATTTGGTAGAACTGCTTTAACTTCACTTAAACATTCTGGGTTGCCCCTGACATACTCTTCTTGTCACATATGCCTTTTTAATCCCACCAGGACATTTTCTAGAAGACTGAGGTCAGGCCTTTGAGATGGTTTCACTATCTTCACCTTGTTGTCCTTGATCCACTCTGCAACACATTTAGATGTATGATTTGTGCTATTGTCCATTTTGAAGACTATTCCACATCCCGTGACAAATATATATTCACAAGAACTTCTTTCCTCATGCTCTTGGGTGAAGTGGACCAAAGCACAATGCTGGTACCCAACAACTACATTCTTAACAAAGGCACGTTAACCTCCTTTTTTTCTTCCAAGTATACAGGTAACAATGATAATTCTGACCAAACAATATAATCTCTTTAGTGTCTTTGGACTGAACATAAAATCCAAGACCTTTCCCAGTGCAAAAACCCAGCCTTTAAGGGATCACAAGCCAGTGTTCACACTGTGCTGGTCTCAAGCCCAGATGAATGGTGAGCGTTGTGTCAGGACGAGCGTTTGACGTAAAACCTAAGACAAAAGAATTTGTGGGACACGATGCCACTCTAAAAGGGGGAAAAAGATTAAAGAAGATGCTTGCTTGCTTTCCGACCACAGGACATGTCTCAAAAATTAAGACTGCTGTCCCCATGTACAGCTCCAAACCATATTTTGGCTTTTTTTATGGGGGTTTTGGAGCATAGCTTTTTCTTGCTGCGTGGCCTTTCAGCTCATTTTGGTTTGGGATGTATTTTACTATGGATAATGATACTCTATTTCTGATTTCAGCCAGAATCTTTACAGGGTTTTTTGTTGTTGTTCTAGGGTCCATCTGATTTGGCTTAGTGCTCCCATGGTGTTTAAAATGCATATTCAGAAATTTTGAAATTGGTTTAAATTATAAGTGTCTTTATGAAAAGGGTTTATGCAAACATGTGAGGACAACTGTGCGTGTCAACAGTGCAGAATCCCCCTCTGTTAATTAAAACAACAACAATAAACAAACAAAACAAGCTGGTAGATTCATCTTTAAGGTCAAAGGGACAATGCAGCTTAAATCTAGATTGAGCTTTCAGCACACAGGCACAATGATGTATGTTCTGTTTGCTCCTTTTACCCGCAACGCCCACCTCTCAGCACCGCCATGTATTCAACAGGCTCCTTCTCTTCTGTGTTTTAACAACCTCTTCCCTTCTGCCCTTTCGCTTTTTCTTAAATCTCTTCTTGTGAATTACAGACTGGGACTTATTCCCCCCGCCCCTTCTATGGAAGTGGTGGGAAGGAACCATTGCTTGTTTAAATATAAACTAAAGGGCTGGCCTCTGCATGGCATGAAGTTCCAGTAGCTGCTGGTAGACCACAGAGGAAACAGAGCGCTGCTGTTCAAGCCAACTCCTCCTCTGTCTGAGAGATCTTCAAAGAGAAGACAAACTGAACGTGTGGAACCAAGAGCTTCCCTTTCCCCCTTCATGGTTTCCGCACCCTCTGGAGCTGGATTACGAAAGGAAATCTTAAAAGCAGTCTTGTTTTGTCAAATGTTTCATATCAGTTCTAATGTGGTTTTCATATTTGAAAATCACATTAGATGACACAAAAAAAAAAAAAAAAAAAAAAGAATTGTTTTATTCAGCTGGAAACAAATTTCCAAATGATCATTTTATTTTTTATTTATTTTATTTTATTTTTTATCATGACTTAACATTCTTTCTCATGACTGAAATTATCATTTTTATGTGCAGCATAAATAGCACAATCTACTGCTCTAGATAGGTTTTATATATATGCATAACTTCATGTTGTCTTTTTGAAACGCATTTTGCTAGCTGTTTCTGTCATTTTTAGTTGGCATGGTGACAAAATGTTAGGTTTCTGGAGTAGGACTCAAAATGTTGGAGACTGGAAGGTAGGAATGACAATAATAAAGTTTTTTTTGTTTTTCTTGTTTACATTAAAAAAAACTGAGGAACATATGGCCCAGCTAAACCAAGATAATCAAAAACTTAAAAGTCAAACAAAGCTGAAAAGGAAGCAGAAGAAAGGCACAAGAAAACAAATTCAGAGTGCAAGACACATGATGGATACATGAGAAACAAACCAGCAAGAAAAGCAGAGAAACACAGGACTACACACACATGCAGACTGATAAGACACAAACCAGCAAAGGAAATGATGGACCAGGGGGAAATGCTTTCAAAATAAAACAGGAATTCGATCCAAACACACAAGTTCTAAAGCTAAGAACCAGTAAACGAAAACTAATACCTAACAAAACAGCAGAACTAAGCGTGACTGAGTCCCAAGCACAACTCCCTAACACAGAAATGTATCCTTCAACATTCCTGAATTGTAATCTCTCCCAGTAACCCTCGAGGTCTGTGTCATGGTAAACTACAAGAGGAATGAAGGAGGCACTAAACAACAACCGTTGCAGCTTTGAAGTTCTGTATTTCAGTTTATTTAATTGATCCTTTTGTGGCTGCACCACATCTTATGTGATTTTGAAATGGAATGTGAGTCATCTCAGTAAACTAGAAAATGTAATATTTAGGGGATCTGTTAGGCAAATTCTGTGAGGTGGTTTTGATATAAAAACAAGTCATGCTTTTTTATAATTCCAACTAAATAAAAAGAGAAAACATAAATGCGTGCATTAGAAGGTCCTTAGTCCTTACAAAGTCTGGATTTGTTCTTTCCAAAATGAGAAAATGCAAGGTGTTCATGTACATAAAAAGAAAAAAAATCATGTTGATGAGCTGAAATCATGACTAATATTTTCTAGCTTTATCTCTTTCTTTTAACCCTAAATGTTCAAAATGCATTATCCAGTCATTTTAAAAAGAAAGTAAAGCCTTTTTTGAATTTTAAATAATAACAATAATAATAACAACAATGATGAATCATGCCAGATCAGTGAAGTATGGGCAACATCAAATGAATAATATTAAGTTCACAAAAGCTAAGTGAACATATAGAAGCAGTAAGTGATAACTAATTAAAGCCCGCAATTCTGTAGCTTGTGAAACCACATTTAGCTGCAGTAATTTGAAGTGTGTCATCTTTGTATGACATTATCAGACTCTCGTACCATTGTGAAGGAAATCTGACTCACTCTTCTTTAAAACATTGCTTTTATCCATTGAGGTAAGGAGTAATTTGTTTCTCTTGGAGTCCTACCACACCATTTCATTTGGATTGAGGTCTGGACTCTTACTGTACTAACTCTAGAGTATTTTGAAGTAGATTTCCTGGTGTGTCCCTTTATAGCAACCTTGAGTTGTTGGACAGATTGTCTCACATTTGGCTCTATAACACATATATTCTGTATAAGTCAACGAAATGACTGAAGGGTGCTAAGGTTCAACAAAACTCAAGCTACAAGAAGAGTTCAGATCATCATCCTCCACCAACCTGATTGCTAGTTGGTATGAGATCAAATTGTACTGATAAACTATGATTTGTTTTCTCCAAATGTGGAGGTGTGCATTATGGCTAAATATCTATTTGGGTTTAATCTCTCTGAAATACATTACTCCAGAAGTCTTATTGTTTGTTCATATGTGATGTTTTGCAAATGAAAGTAGTGTTGTCATGTTCTTTTTAAAGAGAAGAGGCTTTGAACTGGGAACATTTTTTAGAATTTTTAATTACTGTAAAACATGGAATTAAAAAATCTTTTGGTTCCTTTTTCATGAGTTTCTATATCATTAAAGAGTGATCTTTCTTATGATAACTGTATTTCATGGTCACATGCATATACCATATGTTTATATTAAAGTTATACTTACTTTTTGGAGTTATTTCTTTTCATAAGGAGATTAAATTTTAATTTTCAACCTATATAGATTTTAAGCAACAGAATTTTGACACTCTGCATGACACTTACATCTTTTCTGAATGCCCATCAGTTGTTTTTAGTTGGTGCTCCTATAACCAATGTTACTTTGGCTTTTAAAGGTGATTAAAGAATTAATTAATGGTGTGCAAGAAAAGCATAACAAAAGTTTTTGGAGCACCAAAAAAGTTACTAATCAAATACAACACCTCATCGGCAGCTACAATTACTTGTTTCCGTTTGGGCCACAGAGATAAATGAGTAGTTGAGATGTTTACCTAAAGTGAGTGAACAGAACTAACACATGACAGGTTAAAACATGATAGTCGTCTCTTTATTTCTTGGCTTTTGTCAGTACGAGAAGAGTGATGAAGGGATTTTGTTTGTGTGTGTTTTGTAAAGATCAGGACAGAAAAAAAAGAAAAGGGCTAAAACAGGATGGATTAGAAATGCAAAGAGGTCTGAACATATTTTTACAGAAATTCAAATATCTGATGTAGGTTTAGCTAAAACTACTTCAAAAATGTTTGACGTGATTGGAAGGTGAGAAATATTCATTTTGCACTTGGACATTAGAAAAAAAGGAAAAATTCATTCAGGCTTGCAAAAAAATGAAACCCTGATGTAAGATTATTATTTATTTAATTGACAGAGTTGATGTGGAAGAAAGGGAATATCTTTTTTGATTCATTTGAAGAGTAACCATAAACATCACCATCCTTGGAGTCTTAGGATTAACAGCTTCTTTGAGTCTTGCTTGGATCTTGTGTTGTTTTTTTCTAAAAAAAAGGTTTATTTCTTGTGTCAACATGAGAACACTTGCTTGAACCTATCTCTCACACAGGTGTGAACAATCGAGAACTCGCACATGAGAACCCTTTCTTAAACCAATGTCTCACACAGTTGTGTCCAGGTGTGAACTCAAGACTGAATTGTTCAAACTTGCATCTCTCACAGAGACAAAAGCAAAGGGCAAAAGGAAAGACTTGATTCTTCACACCTGTATTTTACATAATTGTCAACAAATTCCACTTTCCTTCTTCCCATTGTACTCTGACTGTGTTAGGGGAGGGATGACACACGTTATCAAAAGAGCTGATAAATCAGGATTGTAACTACGGAGCTGTGAGAAAATCTAACAAGAAGTCAAACATAAGGAATTGCACTTTCCTTTCAAAATAAAACAGGAAAACAAAGAAAACACATAACAGCAAAAAAGTACTAAACCCTAACGATTAAAAACCTCTTGGCTAAAACCTAACAAAACCAGAAAACTCAGAAAGACTCAAACAAACTTAATATCCAGGAATTTGCAGCCATGACACAACCAAAGTGAGGCTAATCTCTTAATGCTTTGGTTGTGCTCTTTATTGCCAAAACAAGTATCTTCTTCCTGTAGTTTTTGTAATAACTAACTCCTCTGTTTAATACAGCCATGATCACACTATGCCATGATATCACCCTAAATTGGTAAATGGAAACACCCACTTTAATTTTAACTGTGTGGTCTAACAGCAATATTTTAAATGACCACAACCTTTTAAACACTACATTACACAGTGGTGGCATGTAATGTGTTGAAAAAATGTGCTGGGAGAAGGAAAATAGTGCCAGTGGAAAGTCATTTAGGAGTTGTTTTCATGGTGGATTCATGGTTTCTCATCCAGCTGAAGTAGCATAAAGACCAAGAAAAGTGAACATTTAGAAGTTAGAAGCCAGATTGTTGAAGGTTTACAAACACAAATCTCGATCCAGGAGACTGGAATTGCTTTCCTATGTGGAACATGAATAAAACTTTGCCATTATGGGTCTAGGTTTAGGCACTAAGTCTACTTGGTTTTGTGTTGGCCTCATGTCTTGGTAGGGTTGGGCAACAAAAATACTTGGTTGCGGTTTCAGAAAATGGTTTGCATTAAAATAGGGCAACGAAAATATTTGGCTAAGGTTTCAGAAAACAGTTTGGAATAAATTAGCTTTTCAGCAATCTGCATGTTCTTCATTAGGTGCCATTATGAGTTGAGGAGGGAGTGACATTAAGCTATTTTGGCTGACTCACAATGAGATCATACATATCTGTGACTTAGAAATATCAGTATGGTTTGAAACTTTGATACTTTTTTTTATTTTAAATAAAGAAATTTTCTATCATTTTATTCACATTTATGTTTTGTGTTATTGTGAAAATAACTTATCTCATGTTTATCTGTTCGTTTGCTTCCTGGTCCACACCTGTTTTATGTTAACTGGAGTACAGTACTTTTGTTTTCCTGACATCCTGGTAGTAATCAATATTTTTATTTATAGTCATTGTTATTTGTTGTCTTCTATGACAGCTGGTTGTTATTTTCTGTCCCATACCTGCATAGCATTTGTCTCTGTTTAGGTTTTTGGACTCAGCTTTGACCGGCTTTGTGTTTGTTTGGATTTTTTATTGTTTTATTTTAATGATCTTACTGCTTTTCCAGTGTTTTTAGTTTTGTTTTGCCAAAATGTTTAGTTCTTTCATCAGTCTGCTTTCCCAGCATGTCATAACATTTCTTTGTTGAGATGTTTAAAATAATTGCTTGTAGTCTGTAATCTCTTCTTTTTATTAATGTTACCCACACAGGTTGTACTCTTATTCACTGTACACTTTAAAAAAAAAAAAATTTTATAGTTTTTATTGCAAACAGTTTGGGTGCAGGTAGAGACAGTACTGCATTGCACACAAACAGTTAACAAAATCTTTCCGGGTGCTTACTGTTGTGCTGGTTCAAATGTAACACATCATAAATTTGTGAGTAAGCGTTCCATGGAGCTGAAGGGATAATATCAACCAGTTCCTGTATACAAGTATAGTCATTAAAGACATTGCTTGGAAGTTACTGTGGCAAATGTACACATAGCACATTATGTCCCTTACAACTGGAAACAAAAGAATATAAAACAACAAGTACCTGCAATGGAAAAGCTCAACATGGATTTGGACAGTTCAGAGATAATTTAGAGGAGCTTAGAAGCCGTTAATGAAGAGACAATGTGCCATTTAAGATTGTATAATATTAGTTGAAGTGTCTTCTTGTTGAAAGTGCTACTTTGACTGGTTTTGAATATGGTTTTGGAGGTCTTTGACTGGAGCTGCATTCCAATTATTGCCCTCTTTCCACTTGCCATCCTTAAATTTATATGAATATGGAACATGCCCCCTTGTCTTTGGTTATTATTACTTCAGTTTTAATTTATGTTTTGTTGTTTTCAGGCAAAGACACTTTTACTTTCAGTTACATGCACTATTTATTCAGGTGAGGGCGAAAAACCTCTTGGTTAGGTTTAGGAAATTGAGATGATAAAATAGGCAGCACAATCTCACAGGCCAGACTGTTGACAAAAACAAGTTGTTTTTTGAAGTTGTGTGATATAAATATACACTTTCCAAGTTTTCTCAAAGGTGAGGTCATTGTCACCACCACTTAAGCAGCTGTGCTGGTTTCTAATACAATAAAAGAAAAGAAAACTTTTGCTGACATGTTATTTTAACTTACATGCTTTCCTCAAAATGTATTAAGAAGTTTTGGCCATCTTTTTTTCTGGTTTTGGGTTCAAGAAGATAATGGTTAAAATTGTTGCCTGACTTATTAATTTCCACTTGTATATTAAATATAGCTGATAAATATGTATCACAATATATTATTAGAATATAATAAAATGGGTAATCTTTGTTAGTTTGTGAAAACACAAAATATATGGTACTTCTAAACTGTGATATGACTATGACTACAAAAGTACAGATAGTTCACACAGAAAGCACCTAAATCCTCCTTTCATTTCAGGACTTGAATGAATCCGCCTCTAAAGGTCAGAAGATCACCTTGAACATTTCAAGACACTAATTTTCTCTGTTACTGTCATGCTAGCCATCAGTGACATGTCAGCAACTCATCTTCCAGAGTCATCCAATAGATGCAGAGGTCAATGATCAATTACACTCACCGGTGACTTTGTTAGTGGGTTTATTAGGTATATTTGGCATACCTGAGACTTTACAGAAAAGGTAAGTTTGTTCATTGAAGACCGAGGCATCAAGCCAATGTACACAAGCAATAAAAATCTACATATAAAGAAAAAAAAATTTACATCTCAGACAAACTGAGGTACTGTTAAAAAATTGACAGCTACAGCTTAACTGTAGTCGCTGCTGATTACAGAGAATGCTCAATATTTGTTTTGTGTCTGTGAAAGGGCTTCATCCTCATAACTATTGTAAATGACAGCAAAAGTGCCAGATATCCCAAAGTGGTTAACTTTTCCCCAATGTTGCTTAAAGCCTTGGGTGTACACAAGCAGAAATTGATTTTGCAAATTAAGATGTTGTTTGTTATACCATGCAGAAGACTTTAATTTTGCTCACACAGTCATTGTTCTCAGACTCCCTGATTGGTGATAGCTATGACAGCTAAGTGATAAGCTGCAAATGTTTCAACTCCTGACAATTAATACTGTACATACCACAGGCAGCAGGGCGTAACGGATGCAGACTCCTGGCTCTGAGGGGAAATACTCATCAGAAACGAAGCGAATAATGATCTGATTTCCTTTCGATGTGTAACTCGGTGGTACCGATTCTGATCCACACCACCGACCGAGGAACATCTTCTCAGTTGGGTCCTGAATTTCCACAAAGTCGTACCTGATAAAATGAGCCAGAAAAGTAACAGAAATTATTACTCCAGTATTTCAGAAGTAATTCATTTTTGTAGCTACTCCTGAAAAAAGAAAAGGGGTGGCAGGGGAGGGCGGAGCAGCATTGTTTAGGGCTGTCATATGGTTAATCAAATCTTTTATACATGCAAATTTTTCAATTTGAGATTTGGTCAATTACAGCATGCACTCCTTATTTTTATCAACAGGGCCTTCTAAGGCAATAAGTTTCCTTTTTTTAAGGTTACTTCACAATTGCCTCTATCTTTTGCTGCTTTAATTACATGAATGAGAAAACAGCGAAGACTGAAGACATATTAAAGACAAATCTCAGGTGGACACTGCAGCTTAAGCTGCTGTACTGAAAATCTATTTATGGCTACTAACGCTGCATGTTGACATCAAAATGTAGTTTTTAATTAAACATTATTGTATGTGAGCTGTGAAAGAGGCAGGTCAGTTTTGAAGAGACGCTTTCTTAATTAAGCCAAGACTTGCGTGTGCAAAAGTCAAGAGAGTCAAAAGCAATATTGCTTCTTATTTACCAAGAAGCTGAATAGCTTTTCAGAAGAAAAATGATGTGGCTATGTAATTTTGTTTTTATCTCTTTTGTAATGTGTTGTAAGTACTGATTTCTGTTATCATAATCAGCCACTTCATGATGAGCACAGACATTTTCTCTAGTGATTCAGCAGTTTAAATGAGGATTTTCTGCCAACAAACATCTATCCATCCATCCATTAACCTTTGCTTATCCACATAAGGGAGAGGTTAATGGATGGATGGATGGCAGAGGAAGCAACCTAAGCAGAGAAGCCCAGATCTCCCTCTCCCCTGGTACCTCCTATAGCTTTTCCTGGAGGATGCATTGGCATTCCTTGGCCAGTTCAGAGACATAATCTCTCCAGTGTGTCCCAAGTCTGCCTCGCGGCCTTCTCATGCCTAAAACACCTCCCCAGGGAGGAATCCAGTTGGCCTCCTAACCAGATGCCCAAGCCACATCCTCTTGACGTTAAGTGGTTGCATTTCTACTCTTCTATCTCTTCAGGAAAGACCAGCAAACTTCTGAAGGAAATCTCATTACACCTGCTTGTTCTTTCTGTCAGTACCCACGATTCATAACCTCAAGTGAGAGTAGAAATATAGGCTGACCAGGAAACAGAGGGTCTTAACATTTGGTACAGCTCTCTCCTCGCCACCGCAGACCAGTGCCAAGGCTGCATTACTGCAGAGACTGCACCAGTATCCCTCTCGAACTTTTGCACTTAAAAAATCACCTCATTTCCAACTTGAAAAGGGCATTTCTCCTTTTCCTGACTAAGAATTCATGGTCTCAGATTTGGAGATTGTGATTTTTCTTCCCTGTTGCTTCACACTCGGCTGCAAAGTGCCCCAGACTAGTAAGAGCTAAAGATTCCCATTTAATGCCCCCAACAGGACCACATCGTCTGCAAAAAGCAGCAATGAAATCCTGGCACCACCAAAACGGACTCCCGTCCTTGATTGTCACCAAATCTTTTATAAGTTTTAGGGACAGAATTTCAAAGTGCAAAGAGCAGTCCTGACTCTGTCAAACTCTTGGACCACTTGGACTGGATCCAACTACACTCACAACACTCACTCTGCTTGAATAGGCACTGAATGGCCACAAGTAATGGACCAGGTATCCCAAAGTCCTGGACCACTGCTCTCAGACACAACAGAGGGACTACAGACTTTAAAGTTATTAAGCACTGCAGGACTCTGGCAAGCTCAACTACATCTGGGAAATTCCATGCATTTTCATGGATCTTTGTTTAAACTGATTTAACATATTGAATTTAACTTGTTATTAAAAACAACTACACAGATGATGATTCTGGTTTAGTTTTATGGAAAATGTAATCTGAAGCACCATTGTGCCTGTCGTCTCTGTAAACTTTGAGAGCCTGTAATTATGACATTTTCTTTCCGCTGGCCAACGTTCCAGTCCTACAACGCCATTAAACATTAAGAAGTGCGGAAGCACAAAGCCACGCTTCAGACTCCTTTGCTGTGCCAGTGCTAACATTGACCAACCTCAACACTTAAGACATGCAGTTCAAAAGTTCAGCCTTTGTTATTAATCTGCATGTAGGCTGCATTGCATCCAGTACAGCCTTGTTTCACTGAATTTACACAGTCTGGGATTAATCACTTTGCCATTTACGTCAACAGGCACGCCAACTTCTCGTTTACTGCTGCCAATTTGACTATTTGGACTTCAAGGACATTTGTTTACATTTTGCACAGGCTTCACAGATTCAGTTCACGCTGGTTTCTCTAAAACAACATAGAGGGTCACAATCATTGCTAAAAAATCATTTTTTTGTGATGCTGAATAAACCAAAGGGGTGGGGTGTCAATAGATGTTTTGACTTTTCTGTCCTTGATTTGGAAATTTATGTTGGAAGTTTGCTTTTTGAACAAATAAAACCTTTCTGAGAGGTGATGTGTGAATGTAATTTTGCCAAAGAACTCAATTAAAGGCTAGAAACTATGTATATAAAAAAATAGTTTTGGAAAAGATGGAGGTTGGTGAAAGGGAAACTGTTCTATAAACCTCATCCCTCAGACAACTCCAGAGCTTTAACAGATGGCTCATCAATAATGTACAATGCCCTGATCATTACACATTGCCATTTGTTCAGATTTGACATGTTGAACAGTTGTTTCTCAAATTTAGAAATGCACTCATATACATATGAAACTACATGCATGGCAACAGTGGGCCAAAATGAGTAGAAAAGAGGAATCCTAAATGTTACAGTGTTACCAAAGAGGAGCGCAGTAACACACTGCAAGAAAAACTATGTTTAATATTCAAAAAGATTTCACCTACATAGCTTTCTCCCTGTAAATTATTAATAGACACTATCTGCCACACTGATGATGCAGATTAATAGAAAAAATGTTTTTTTTTTCTTTTGTCCTCTCTTTTCAGACTGAAGACATGATGGATAACTGCCTTTCTGAAAACAGCCCTGCCTGGGAGCCTCAAAGCACGACTCTGCTGCCATGCCAACCAGCAGTGAGACCAATTCCTTTCCAATATGCCTCTCCTCCAGTGGATTTAGTAAGAATGCTTTTCATCGTTTCACAGACAAACAGAATAGAAGATGAGCATCTCAGTGATCCGGCGTCCCCCTCATCTTAGGAAAGACTTCTTGCTCCGGGCTTGCAACCACATCTCTCACTGATATTTGTTTTATGCCCTACATTTGCAGTATACCATTAGATAGAGCAATGCATTCTCATGTATGGATGACGTGACACATGGGTCCTACCAAGGTATCAAAATATTGATACATATATTTTTCAATTTCATTGTTAATTATTGTTATTTAGCAATAACCATATTGTGCTGTCTGTCACTTTAAACTCCATGTGTGATTAAAATTGTATTAATAAAATTACAAACAAGGGTACATGGATTCGTATGTTAATTATCCATGTTCTTTCTATGTATGAAGGTCAAAAATGAGGAGCGTCAGGAGAAAAGCTGAAAGAAAAAATACAAGTACTTAGGCTTGTAAATGTACATCTCTGTTTGTGATTGCTTGCTGCATTCATTCATCTGCCTGCCAGCCCCGCCACTAGTGCATATCTTGGGATATAACCAAAACCTGTTGCAAAGGGGAAGGTGTGTGTATGTATGTGTGTGTGTGTGTGTGTGTGTGTGTGTGTGTGTGTTTTGAAAAATGCTTAAACTGGAGCTGTTGATGTAGTGCTGACTTTCCTGACCCTGGAAAAGGATGTCGTTATTGTGTCTTACCTTCTTCTTTGAGATGTCTGACTAGTGCAGTCTTGCAAAAAAAAAAAAACAAAAAAAAAAAACACAGGCCGACACAAAAGTTGTCATTCTCCAGCCTACCCAGTGGTGCAACTTTCCCTTATGGGAGTTTGACAACAACGCTAACGTCATTCATCAACAGGCACCCAGCACTCAACAGGTGTGCATGGTGGGGCTCAAGTTACTTCTGCTCACATTCTATGTTTTCAACCCTCACTCAACAGCCAATAAAGACAGCACACTCAGAGTTTAAAGTGGATCAGAAGCACAAATCCAGAACGGCAGTGCATTACAGCACTCCAGGCAATTGAGTTAGTTGCCTGGAGTCATCTTGCTCAATACTCAGGGCCAAACCCAGATCTGGAATCACCAAACCAAACCAAAACAAAAACAAACAAACAAACAAACAAACAAAACATTGATCAATAAAGATGAGGCTCCACAAACTGTCATTAGATTAGGGGCATACTTACTATTGGAGCTTTAAAAAACAAAAAAACCCCAAAAAACTCTAATATGTTTGATCATAAGATAAATATGAATCTAGTCCTGCCATTTCAAATATCAATTGTGAACGCTGAAGGGAAGTGCAGTTTCATTTGTCACCCATTAGGGGGCTCTCCAAGAATGACTGGTGAGATTTCAACTCCCCCGTTCTTTTCAACCTTCCCCTCACTGGGCTCCAATATGCCTACCAGTCAGTTGTGATGTATAGATATTAAGGAACTGAGCATAATACACACAGGGGAAATCGATCTTTGGGGCTTGGGATCCCCACTTAAATTGAATGACAACAAAGGCAAACCCTGGCAGCAACCAAAAATGGGCCAAAGAAGAGGATGTATGTTATTTTTAGTTTATGTCTTGTCATTCAGAGGAGTGTGTGTTTCATTTACACTATTCTGTAAGCAGCTAAAAATATTGACTTCCTCTTGTAAAATATGCTTGTCTGAACAATGAAACAAATCACTCTGCTGCTGGGTTTTCAATATTCACGAGCTTCCATGGCAGACCAAAGGCAATTTCACAAATGGCCACACTTCAGCTCTAAATCTTTAAAGATGGACTGCAGTCCAGACAGGACATGTTTTTACCTCAGACCAACATGTATTTGGTATGCCAACAGGGAAAGCCCCTTTCTGATGAGAGCTGGTCAAGCAAGCAGAAGAAATGGTTTGTGAAGGATTGTGCACACTCCTACTTCTAACAGCTGCACAAGGTAATACATTTCATTGTGTGTGGAAGAGAACATTTTCATTGAGGCAGTTCTTAGTCCCTTAAATTAACTTTATACTTGACTGGATACATTTTTGGAGGTTGTCTTACTTGCATATTCCATCTTCAGGGTCCTCAAGACCAAACCTTTCATCAAATGTGAGATGGATCCTCATGTTGTTACTTGCCACTAGTCTCCAGACTAACACAGTATTCCTGGGGTAGGTGTATGGAAAGTCTGGGCTGTGGACCATTCCCTCTCCAGACACTGTTATGACTTTTTCATGAAGGGAATCTTGCACTCCTAAAAAAAGAAAAAAAAAAAGAGAGAGAAAGAAACAGTGAGAAAGAAAACAGAATGGCTTGTCTCAGTTTTATAGACGGAATCAGATATCCATTGGCCTTGGACACCTGTAGGTGTTACTTGACTCACAAGCAAGACATTGGAAGTTTTATTTAACTCACACAGATATCAAGCACGATGGGACTGCTGAATGAAATAATGATTACAGATCCCTGTTACTGAACTGAATCAATGAAAAAAGTCTGCACTTGCAGCCACCTTACAGACCGTTCTGGCAATGTAGCACATCTGAACAAAAAATTGTGAAACAAGTATTTGTAAGGATGTGGTTTTCATGCTTAGATGTGTGTCTTTGTTGTTTCCATGACATACATCAAAACTAATCAAAAGTGCATTGAAGTACACATACTCCAAACAGGTCTGACTGAAGTGATTTGGTAAAAATATCTCATGTATGAAGTTAAAAATCTTCTTTTTCAACCTTGTTTCTACCCCACTGTTCACAGCAGCTTGTTTAGGTGGATGGAGTCAGACGTTTGACTCAACTTAACCCTCATCTTCATATGCATGTTTTTAGAAACTGGTGTCACAGATTTTCCTCTGAGTCCATTGAAATTAAAGCCTGATTTCTGCTTCTTTGTAGCAACCATGTATGTAGCCATATGAATAGGATGTACATCAGCATTAGCATTTGTGCTTTTCCGTTGTTGTTTGTGACGCCATACTGAATCTTTTCTGTGATGTCACAGTACCCTGCAAATCTGAACCATTCAATGAGTGACATATTCTTTGGTCTGCCCCAAATAATACAAGTTGCAGATACTTTGATCATTTGTTCTAAGTCTTACTGGTTGATCAGAGCTTTTCAGTTGGTCATCACCTCATTCTCCCAAACACAAACATATGCTCTCAAAAACAGAATTTTTTTTTCTTTTCTTTTCATAAAATGCCTCCTTTAAAGGCAGCACAGTCTGATAGATAGAACCAGGCTTCTCTTTTAAAACCATCAAAGCCTATTTTAGGATCAGGAGCTGCAGGGTTTTAATCACAGCAAAGCTTTTTACTGAGTCTTGCCAGGCAGCATAAGACCTTGTCACCTTCTGACAAAAAGCTGCCTGGACATTGCACCTGAGCCTCACACCCATTTCACTGAAAATAACCTGCAGCCATGCTGATTGCAAGACAACTGTGAAATCATCTGGCCATTTTTTAAAATTATTTCAGTTTCAAGACATCAGAATGATTGCAATCATTCGTTCAGTATTTTTCTGTTGCTACATGCAGGAAGAAGATGTCATGTTCTCCTGCAGTTATTCTAATTCAGTGGTGAATGTGAGAGTAGGTGGTTGTCTGTTTCTTTTTTGCTGTCCCTTGTAGATGGACTGGCAATCTGTCCAGGTTGCATTCTGAAGTTCACCCAGTGTCTGCTTCTAATCCATTGCAATCATTAAATAAATGTTTTAGACTTTGCAATTTCTGGATGATGGCGAAAACATCTACTTTTTAATGTAACAGAAAATGGATGCACTTATCAGCACATATTACCGCATTATGTATTTAGTGACTTATATTGTGGAGAGAAAAGCTTTTCTCAGTGTTCAGATTGTTCCTTCTTTTGAAGGAACTCCATATGTGAAGCAAACATGCTGAATGTTTAAGCTTTTGAGTGGGTGGAATGTATATTTGGTGAAGCTAGATTAGCTTTCCTCCCCTTGGAGCAAATCTTGGCTTAACCTGCCAGAAGTTATTCATTGGTTGTTGAGCTGTAATAGATTTTGTTCTTCTCATATGACATTTGGCAGGTAGCAAATAAAGACATTTTCACAAAAAACAAACAAACAAAAAAAAGAACAAATAAAAAGAACAAAAAAAAAAACAACAAAACAAAACAGCTAGATGTCCAAAAATATTTCCCTGCTTTTCCCAAAAGGCAAATCTGTGCTTCAAAGCATTGCCAAAATTTTATATAATTATTTTGTTAGACTTCCACATTAAGTGCCTGTAAATATTACAAGGGTTTGTTTTGCAAAGCAGCAATTGTCAGCAGAGCAATAATCTATTATAGACCCAAAATATTATTTGTATAAACAAGCTGTGCTGAAATTTTAATGGCCTTTGTTTTCAGAGGTTATACTGTTCTTCTCATCGCCATCATGTCCTCACTTCCATTAAGCTGTATTTATTTTTGTACCTTTTGATGGACATTTGGTATTCATGAACCAATCCAATAGACTGGGCTGAAAGAAGAACCAGCAGGGGTTTAATGTGGGCAAGCAGGGTAATGTACTGGTGGAAGTTTGTCATTATATTTAACGGATGAGTAACCCTTTCCCCTGATGCCATATAGACAAATTTATGTCTGAAACACATTCTGAGCTTGATTACTCCTTATTTTGTCATGAATTTGTTTTAAATTTGTGACTCATAGCCTGTGGCCTGATTCATCCTGCTTGCAAAAGAAAGAAAAACACAGACAGGTTAAGCTTGTGCCGTGTGTTCACCCTGTGTAATGTCAAATAGCAGTTTCTTAGGACAGGTCCAAGAGCAACACGTCTGTCTGAAGGAGTGGTCACTTAAAATAAGTGAGGAAAACCAACTTCTGCTGGTTCTTCTGATGATTTAGGCTCAGTTATTAGACTCAGAACCAATTTGAAGACACCTGGTTGCTGTTCTGCTCAAGAGCTTCCTTCTCCAACACATTATAATTGATTTATAATTTGTGCAGGGTCATGACTTAAAATTCGATATAATCTTTGAAATACTATGACTTTGCTCAGAGACAAAGGTTGGCAAATGATTGATTTGGTGATTCTTTTATTTTCTTTTAGTTCATTTGAATGATGCTATAATCATTCACAGCTTCACCTCATTATTTGTCCGCAACTCACAAACCATGACTGGATGTCAACTTCTATCTGGCTGTTTCTGGTACTTATTTTATTTTCTCTTGCCTTCAGCAGCAGTTTAGTTCTTCAGTCATTTAGGATGTTCCCCGCAAAGAAACAATTCTAATTCCTGCTCAGCCCCTGGTCCTAGACTGCTCTTCATTATACTAACATGTCTCCTCACTTTCCTTACTTGCTTCCCTTGCTTTCATCTCAAATTCTCCTAGCAAAGATGTGAGCATGAACATGTGATGTGGGAATGCAAGCATCAAGGTGCCAAAACTGCCCGATGAGAAACCTGTGGTTCCAATTCTTCAGTATAAAGTAACAGCAGAGACATTGCATTTGAATATGTAACACTTAAACATGATGGCAATTAATAAAATGCTTTCAAATAAATTGTTTCTGAAATTCCTGGCTCTGAGCTCCCCTCATTTATCTCCAATTTATGCTGCAACATGTAAAGTCTTTGTTCAAATTGCCTCCAAGACTGTCTTCAAACTCTTTGTGTCAATATCACTGCTAATAGCATGCTGCTAAATTAACTGAATTTTAAAATAGTGTTGCCCACGCCACAAAATTTCAAATTTAACCTCCAACTGCACTTGAATGTGATTGCATCTACAGTATCACAGCAAGAATGGGCTCAGCTGATCTGAAGCTAAGCTGGCTGGAAACTGGAAGTTTCTAGCACTTGATCTAAATTGTGCTTCAATAATCATTATTGATATGCACTGACACATTAGGGGGGAATTTAAATTATGCAGGTTGATATAACATGAAAGAATACCCAAATATCCTTGAGCTATTTAAATTCTTCTTATGAGATTGCTATTTAGTGGACAGGTCAAATGTTACAAAGTAGAAATAACATGAGTATTACTGTGCTACTAGACTAAAATTTACATTGCCAAAACCTGAAAAGCTGCTAATGAAACATGTCTTCTTGTGTTAAAGAAATTACTTAAACTCTTGTTAAAGCGTATCTTTATCAGGATGAAGCAAACACAAAACAAAAAAGAGACCTGGTTGATGTACTTTTTGAGTATATGGCAACATTTAAATGGAAGAAATGTATTGAACAAATAAGAACTTGAGACAAGTGATGGAGATAAAAAACAGACCAAACCCTTTATAGGGAGGACTGATGTTCTTCTGTCATCCTAAACATCCTCCTCAGTAACATGAACACAACAAAATCAGGATCAAATGTTAAATGTTACGGGCAGATTTGATCAGCTCATGTTGCTACTTTGAGTTCATTCAGCTGTTGCTACTTTGTGATAAAAAGCTAGTGTAAATCTTTATGCCTTTGGTCATCAGCCTTATCAACTGGTGATTTACACCAAAGATTTAGAAAGTTTGGAAGTTATAGCATTGTTATGTACGACCCAATGTTATAATATAACTTTATTTGGCCACATAACTTACATACTTGGACAAGACAGACAGAGGCATTGCAAGAAAAAAGGCCTCTATAATGAAGATTAACTGCACTTTTTTTGGCAAACAATCCTATAAATTTACATGCAGCGCATCATTGATTTTACCATCTCATGCACACTTGCTCAGTATAAAGCACAAAGCTTGAGAGTCCATGTGGCCTCCTACTTGCAGGTGCTCAATTTGACTGTACAATTATTGATTTTTGGGGGGTTAATGTTCAGAATTCAGTTAGTTTAATAATCTAGGTTTTCTTTTGTCAAAACCCTCTTTATTCTAAAAAACAAAAAACAAAAAAAAAAAACAAAAAAAGGTTTTCATGAACATCTACCTCTTTCCCACTTTGAATTCCTCTGCAGGCATCCCACACCCCTCACCTGAATATGGCTATAAAATACAATAGCTTTAATAGATTGAAAAAATTGACACCTGAAAAGATAAACAATTCCTTCTCATTGCAGATATCACTTTGATAGTTTCATTTAGGGTTGGTGGTGAGCCAGGTGGGAACAGATTGAATGATGGCGTGCCAGCTGCAAAGGAAAACAAAGCCCAGGCATGAATTCTCAATGAACAGGCTCTTTCATAACCAGATAAAGAGTTTGGCTCCAGTACAAACGGTCTCAACAAATACCGACCTCTGTCTTTGCAAAGTAATATATGCACAGCTTGAGGTCAGAAAATTGGCATTAAATCAAGTTTTATTAAACATTTGATTGAAAAGGAAGCTACATTTTTACTCACTGTGTACAGTTACACCTATTTGTTAAGGATAATAAAAGCATAATATCATTTAAATAAATCAAATGTATTTGTTCCATCTGCATTCAATGTACTTTTGATATCTCTATCGATCCTACTGGAAAATGTCTTTTCCATTTTACTGTGGTGCAAGTAGTTACCACATACTAAGTTTGATTGATTTTTATAACCATTTGCTGGCTCAGTAGGGATCAAGTCAATAGCTTTCATGCTATTAAAGCTTGGCTCTCCATCACAATGACATGTTTTTAATTACATCTCCATTACTGTTGGCTCTTACATACTAACTCATAAAGTGTACCTTGAATAATAGCAAAAGATACATATGATTCTTTAATGCTTGACTTCACATGTATATCCAGTGTACACATGGTATTAATAAATGTAATCAGAAATGTAGCTGTCATTATACATTTGTATATAATAATGTGATTCTTTTCTTAGGAAAATCTATTAAATGTTGGGTGGAAGGTCTTTTATTGAGATCTAAATTTGGGACAAAGTAAGTGGAAAAACTGAGCCATAGTGTTCAGGAGAAAGGGTCAAATAAAGGAACTAAAGGCCTTTACATGAAAGCTTTATAATAAAAAGGTACCCCTGAGATCATCAAGGATGAAATCATACTTTATCCAAAAAAGCCTGCTAATATGCAGCATAATCCTTATACAGCCATCACAAGTAATTGCAGTAGGTGAGGGAACAATGTGCTTGCATTCCTCCTTGGTTCAGGTCTTTGTGCATGAAGCTCAAGAATGAACTATCCAAGTGGTTTTTCACATCGGATCTTTTGTTCACAACCATCAAAGCAGAAAATCCTGATGAGTGACCTCAGCAAGAGCACAGCTGCTGAAAACCAACATTGATGAAAGTGGAATATACAAGGTCAAAAAACAACCCTCTCATTTATTTAAGCAATATTGTTTTTTTCATGCTTCTCAACCCTCTCCTGGACAGCCTCCTCCTTTGATTTCGCTTCAGCATGGTGTAAAATGCTCAGACACGCTACCCAGTCATGCTGAGATCTGGGTGTAACGTTGACTTGAATATGACCTCACTCCTAGGGTTAACTAATGTCATTCAGCGATCATGGATGCAGTCCCCTCGAGTGAATTACCTCAAACATGACTTTCCCTTGACCTACTTTTTCCCTCTGTGAAGAAAGTAGAGCCGACTATTAAGGGAGGAAGTGACTCTGAATAAATAGGAGCCTATACAGTGCTGCCATTGTGCTTTGTTCACACGTTAGAAGTTGAACCAGTGCTGCTAAACATTAACCTTTCCCCTGCCAAAACAAAACTGGACTCCGTATGCAGAGAAGCATGGACATGTGCACACTGTTGTGTTATTGCCCACTGAGTCACTAGTAGTAATGACAGAAGAGCATGTTAACAATCAGACAATCACATAATAAAGTCAACTTGCGCAACTATGCAGTGAAAATCTTGCATGCATACTTCATTAAATGTTGCACTGTTTCAAACAAAGAGTACTGAATGATAATGACTTCTTTATCCAGACTGCTGCTTGTTTCTAATAAACAAACTGATGGAGGATAAAATAAGTAATTATTTTTTATGTTTCTGTTGTCACCAAATGTGTCAATTGATCCATCCCCTTTTACCTGCTGTATGTTCAACTGAATGTACTACAAGAGATAAAGTTGGAATGCTTGAGATTTGAGGTCAAAAATATGAAAAAAAAATAAATTCTGAATCAAATTATATTGGTACAGAGGGTTGTATTTTTAGTAATAATATTTATAATAAAACTTTATTTATGTAGCACTTTCTCTAAAGTACTAGCAAATAATTAAATCCAGTATATCAACTTGAAAAAGAAGCAAAAATAAAGTGTTAAAGAAATTCTAGGGTCCAATTCACTTCAATAAAAGAAAGTAAGTTGGTGAAATTATAAATTTTGCACCTAGTGTGCTAAAGATTTGTCCAGCTCTGCACAATGTTCTCCCAGCAGCCACATGGATCAAAGATAACTGCTCGCGACAGCTATTTCCTGTTCAGTAATCGACAGCCGGGTCCGTGTGACACTAAATCCAAATTGCTTTTAATTTCAGCCCTGTTACTCACTGATCAAAATGAATGAGAGCCCCTGAGCAGTCCCGGACCTGAAGGAGCTTTGGTCAGGTGATGAAATTGTACCTTTCAAAGAGTTTCCTTCTTTTAGAGCCTGGGTTTTGGCCTTGATACAATCAAACTCGCATCTGCAGCTTATTACGACCGTGCATGGGTTGCTACAGGTGCAGTAAATTCCCCGCCATGCTTATGATATTTATTGCCTTTGGGTTTACAGTGGGTCAGGAAAAATGGGCCTCAGGCACACCATGGGAATATTTTGTAGCATTATTAAGAATGGTTTTGCTGTATAGAGTTGTTGTTTTTGGATCTCCCTTGTGTCTCTCTTATGCTTCTGTACATTTACCTGAACACACTGACACACGCAATTCTAGGCCTGATCTGTGTGCCATTATGACCTCCACAGCTTCAGGTGAAGATGACAACACTTAAATAAATATATTAGCAACTATTTCAGTTTAAATAAGCATAATTATACTGAATACATTTCACTAAACTTCATAAATTTGAACACAGAGATCTTGTACAGTTGAACTTGGACTGCATAGGCTGCAAAAGCATGTTAGTAGTAGCTACTTATAACTCGAAAGATTAAAGTGTATTCTGTGTGCAGTGTTACTGAGTTCTTATTGGTACTGTTTACATGGCGACTGAAGTGCATTAGCTAAAAGTGCTGGAAGCTACTTGCTCATGTCTACCGTTGCAACAACAAACTAAGTAGCCAACTGTGCTGAAGTAATGATTCTGCAAGAACTAATTTTATTATCCAGGTGATCTTTCATGGCTGGCTAGATTGCACCTTCATTCTTTTCAGGGTACTTTTATCTTATGATCACTGGATCTAGTTTTTCATTGTCTTCGTTTTAACAGCCGAAGCGAACTGAAGCATTTCTGCAGGTGACATTCACAGTCAGCAGCGAGTGAGAGCTGTCTGCTTGTCAGGTGAAGACTGTATTATATTATTTCCAAATTTTACTTGGGGAATTAAAATGATAACATGCCAACAAATGTATCTGGCGTTCTGTTTGTGAAAGCAAGGAAATGTTACATTTGAAGACTGGATGGTCAGCTCAAAATGAATATTTGGATATCTGAATATTGTATTCTGGCCTGACAAAATTACTACAAATGTTTCTGGAGATGAAGATAAACAGAGCTGCTGACAAAATACAGTATTCATTATAACAACTGAAAAACTTGCAGCATAAAATATTGAGGAAATACATCACAAGTTTAGAAACTGTTCGATACTGATAAATGTCCCCGTACAGAAAAAATGAGGACCTGTACACTAAACAAGGATGAACATATCCAGCATATCTTTTGGTCATCTGACTTAACTAATCCTAGCATATGAGAGAGGGATGACTAGCATAACTAGACTGGATATTGATTTGAAAAATTTAAAAAAAATGAAAAAGAAATCAGATTTTCTGATTCTGGATAACTAAATATTTATTTAAAAAAAATATGCCAGATGATGCAGTCCCAAAGACAGAAATCACAAACAGTGATCTACAGCTGCATATTCTCACAAATGAAACAAGATTTAATACTAAATTAGTATGGGAATATTGATATTTATGTATGCATTGTGAACCCTCCAGTCAAACTGAATTGAAAGCTTTCTGCTTGTCACTTCCAAGGTAAAGTAAATGCAGGATGATATGAATCTGGGTGGATATAAAGGTAGGAAAGCCAAATAATTTTTATTCTGATTTGGGTTTGTCACCTCAGGACCCTGTAACAGATCATTACCTGATAAATTTCCACACCTAATTCAGCCCAAAAAAAGTGTAAAGGTTATGTTATGTTGCAGTTTTTGAGTTGGTAACTTCAAATAAGTGCTCTCAAGCAAAGAAAAATAAATTTTCTTACACAATATGTTTTCTGTAAAAAAGAGAGAAATAATAATATTAGTTATGAATCTTTAATGGGAACAGGAAGCAGCTTTAACACACTAGTCTCTATTTAAGGCAACACTCCCTTTCTCCCACTCCCTTTCATTTTGTTATTTTCATTTTCTGAGAAATGGATTAGTCAGGGGGTAGTGCATGTGCTGATCTCTTATCTTGAACCTTACCTGTTCTGAAGCGGATTAAGTTTCCAGCAAAAACTTCCTACACTACAATGATAGTGCACTTAGGAAGTGCACTATGATTGTGAGACTAAAGGCACAGAGCTAAACCTGAATTTACCTTGCTTATCGAATAATTTTGCTTGGTAGTATTAGGCCCAAAGTATGACTTTCAGCATGAGAAGAATGAGCACAGCTGCATAATCTCCATAAATGTCTGAGCCAATGGATTAGATGCTATCAGACATTCCCCAGATTATTTTAATCACCATGTCTATCAACATCTACATGCACTGCATAACTTGTCCAAGAGCCATTTTTCTAACTGCTCATTTAAGGTCACTCTTGGAAAATGAAGTGGACTTTCTTTTGGCATAAATATTCCAATTGTTCCCATAGATTCTGGGTTGGATAGGGAGCACATCTTTCTAGTGATTCACTAGATCTGTCTTAAAATTACATAGTCCCACAGCAGCCACACTAACGCATAAAAAGAAATATAAATTCCATCCATGAAATAAAAATATTAAAAAAACACTACTTTCCCATAATTTAAAGCAAATACATACTTTTTTCCCTAAAAAAGAAAAAAGAGGATTGTGTAAGGATATGGTTGTATGATAAAGACACTATAAGTCATAATAAATCTGAAACTGATTAGGGTTCATTAGAAAAATATTTTTTAAAGTGAAGCAATAGATGATTTTTTTTCTTCATATCATGTCTAAATCATTCATAAAAAACATCATGTTTGGTCATCATGAGGTGAAGTGTTATAACATACAAAATCATTCTGAATGAGAGAGATTTAAAAAAATCAGTGATGGCGCTGAAATGACTGACTTTCTAAGTTTTTGCTGTTCCATAACAAAATAATGCACTATGTTATCGATCCCCTGCCCAGAGCCAGTTGTGCAGGGCAAATCATTTTCAGGGCGTCTGTGAAAAGCACTCTCATCCTCAAACTACAAGATCGACCAGACCAATTTGAGACGAGGGACAATCTGTTGCCACCTGCTGCAGAGGCAAAACAAAACATCTGCAGATCATATCACATGGCTCAACTTAATACCTCAGTTTGTATAAGTGTGTGGGCACAAATGCATGTGTGCAAACACAACAGTTTACATTTACACTTTTCCCACATAAGGTCCAACAGTTGACATTCAATGTATTCAATGTCCACATGGAAATTGATTATATTTTAACAACCTAAAGATCTAACAAGCAAAAAGGACACAGAAGGTAAATGTATATTGTTTACCAGCAGGACATACTTCCATACCTTTTGATAATCTATACATGATGTACAGTATACTGATATCAACTACTTGTGGATTACTATCAAAATTTCAAAGAATACTGAATTTAAAACTTTAGAAAATGTGTGCCACTGAAATGCCGGTGTCAACTCTCTGCAGTGGGGTTGGGAGTGGGGAGTGAGAGGGATCATACAGACTTATGTTATAACTGCTTGATATGCATACAGATACATCTCTAAAGTAAAAATAATAATCCTTCAAGCTCATTGTTGCCTTTACCTTCGTAGCTATTGCACAACATACCCCTAAAGCGATGTTATTATTGTTATCTGAGATTACACACTGTGATAAGGTTTTAAGCCCACAGCTGCAGGCTATCAATCATAGTGACTGCACAGTGTGCAAGTGCTTATGATGCTGAATCAACCTCAACAACCTCAGGTGTCAGTCACTGCACCCTTCAGTGCAATCATCCACAATGGCCTTTCCTCTCATTATAATGGCACTAAATGATTTTTCTTTGGCTCTAATTAGTGACCACAGTTATGTTTGGCATCTTTGAAAAGAATGATGGTGTGTCAATCTTTACGCTACAGTTGTCTAAAATGGTTGACCCAGTGTAATTCTGAGACTAAGCACTTCTATACATACATTTTAATACATCATATATATATATATAAATATATATATATGTATTATATATATGTGTGTGTGTGTGTGTATGTGTGTGTGTTATATAATATGCTTATATATTACAAATCATAATACTTCTGACACATGTACATAGAAGTGTTAGCAAAAGGCACCTAAAAAGCCTCCAAATTATACTAAAGCAAGAATGTTTTCAATACATAAGAAGTTTCTATGTAAACTATCAAATACGGAATTAAAATTAAAATGTATTTGAAATCAGAATCAATTATTAAGTTGATAGAGAAAAAGGAGATAGAAAAGTAAAGAAGCAGTAAAATGTTTCACACTAACGCTAACCTCTCCTTCTGGCTGGAAACCAGGCGTTGACAGATGAACCACATCTTTTAGAAACGTCTCTTCACAGCTGTGGATAGCAGCTCCAGGCTGCTTTGTAGTCACATCTGTGCGTTGGACAGCTGGATATTAGGAAGAAATTGTACTTTGATATGTGATAAGTCAGATTGGACCACAACTTGGCCTTACCAGATCCAAATATTGCAATTAAATCTGATCAAAGATCCAGATTTTGCCATGAACACAGTGGCAGGAGAGGATTTATATCTGATAGTAATCTACTTTGTTGCTTCCTGGCTCCAAGACAGAAGTGGTAAAATCTGCAAGGAAAACTAAGAGGAAATCATTAGTGATCACAACTAATTATCTTTAAACTGATCTAAAATTACATATGTTTGCTCTGGGAGAGCAGCAAAGCCTACAGTACAAAATAAATGTGTCCATGCTCATTTTCCTCTCTCCATTCCATTAGTGAGTCTCATATGGAATCATTAAAGTCTAAGAGGTGTAAACGTTTCCATCCTCACTGTTGAAATGATCTCTAAAATCTTAGAAGAGAACAACTTGAACAACTCTTCATGCTTGGAGACAACATAATTAAATCTGCACCAAAACACAGACAAAATTTTTAGCTAAAGCTGATTTGAGGCATTCTCAATAAAGACAAGTGAAAAAAACATGTGAATTTTCTCAGTTTAAAAATGAAGCTCTTTGTCTTTTTGGTTCTGTCCTCAGATACAGATGCATTTCTGTAAGCAGGTTGCCCTGCATCTCTAATTACCACCACTTGACCAAACCATCTTAACCTTTTGGTCCAGCTGTCTGCAGCAGACGGGCTGCAGTTCTGAATGCAGGGTAATGAAAGTATATTCCTTTCAACCTCTATTTACCAAGGGAGTATTTGCTGAGCACAAATGCTCTTTCTGTGTAACATCCTGCACTTGCTCTGAAGAATACAAACTTGTTGCAAAGAAATGTTTTTCTCAGAAATTTCCAGTAATCCAAATTGGTGCCATCTCCCCCTTCCCCTGTTGATAGTTAACAATTCAGTGTTCACGTTTAAGCTTTCCAGAGTACAATTACCAAATGCATGTCTCCCAATCTCAACACTGTGTTCACACATGCATCCTCAGCATTGTAGCTTGCCAAGGGCTGGCTTTGTTAAAACAAGCAAGTGTGTACCTGGATCTTGGGAGCTGACATGAGTAGCAATTTGAGGATTAGAAAAGGGGAAAATTGATGTTTCTAAGGGGAAATGCCTGCAGGCAAAGGCAGTGACTAAAAGTCTGGAGGTTAATTCCCATACTCATGGGGCAGCTCACCACGGATCCATTAACTCCAAGGGGTTTCTAAGGATTTCTAGTTCAGTCATGGTGGCAAAATTGTTATAAACAATTCTCGGATGTGTTCTTTATACAGTTTGGTTGTCTTACTTTTACCGATAAGTCTTAAGTATTAATGGCTTGTGGTTAGATGAATTGTACACCGCTTGTTGACCATTGCATTTTTTACAGTTACACTATTTATCATC